>JALPVH010000329.1:0-63066 GCA_023242295.1 Diaporthe ilicicola | reverse complement strand
TATATATATTTATATTTTATATTTTATATTTATATTTTATATTATTTTATATTTTATATTTCGAAAATATAAAATATAAAATATATATTATAACTCTAGATATATAATTTATTTTATTAATTTAAAGAAAAGGGTATTTTTAAGATATTTAATAATAGTATAATAGCAGCTAAATTAGAAGATTATTAATATAGAAATAGTAATAATTAGCTATAGTAGGTATAGCTAATTAGTTAGCTGCGGCCCTTTTAGCCCGATAGATAGTCCGGCCGGAACGCTTTCTTTAGACTAGCCTATAGCTATTGCCCTTTTAGTAATAGCTTTAACCTAACTATAACTAAGTTAATCGAATCATTTCTGCTTACTGCTTTTTGCCCTTTGCGTATATATACCCCTGGGCCCCCAGGCCCAACCAATAGCCGCCATATCCACGGACGGGGCTCGCCCGGCTGTGAAACCAACAACTTATTACACTCGCCTCCCGTGAAACCACAATGGCTTAAGCCAGATTCACCAGTGCCGATTGAGTTGGCGCTCGAGGACCTCCTCCTCCATGCGAAGGTCAGACCCCTACCTGGTGTGGCAACCGCGGACGCGGCTGTGCGGCCCAGCAGCTGCTAGCGATGGCTTTGGCGGCTAAATTCAGGCTGATCCACAGGCCCCGCCAGCTGAGAGTTGTGACGAAGAAGCGAAAATTTAAAATCAAAGTATGGCACCTCCCCGATATGTTGTAGTTGTAGTGGAGAGGGTCAATGACCAGAATATGCATGCGTCTTGTTGGTCACAACGTCCAAGTTCAAGATGCCTCCACACAGATGCAGGCTGACCTTTCTATACGGACTTTGCTCCGCTTTCAGAGTTGGTCTAATTTTGGCTTCGCGCATGTTCTGGGTTCAAGTTTGGCTGCTGTCCCATTCCGATGGTCTTGAGGTGCATTGCTCGACGATCCTCAAATATCTCAAGATCTGTACACCTGACATTCCCATCAGAATCAAGAATCGGGTTTAGACCGAATCCGGTATCGTCAAGCACACAAATATCAAGCAGGAAATATGTACTTGCCAAGTCTAACTAGGAGGACTGGCGAAGAAACTTCTTCCTCTGTCTTTGCTCATCAGCCTCCAGGTGTTGCTTATGGGACGTTTCTTGTGAGTCATGCATTGGCCCATTATCTGCACGATGAAGTAGTACTGATCACAAATTGCTCAGGGCATCGTATGGGCGGGAACATGTCTATCATCCATTTTCCTTCTACTTCGTCTGATCTCACGCTTTCGGGAAGGATCACGGAAACTATTCTTGGATGATGGACTTGCCGTTTTTGCCTGGGTTCTCGTTCTTGTCACAGCAGCACTGTGGCAATGGTCAGCGGTTAACATGTACTACATTCTGAACATCAGTGCAGGCCTTGTAGCTCCTGGCCCAGATTTCTTTCCAAGGCTGATTGTATTTGTCCACATACAATTGGTTGTTGAATTCTTCTTCTACACAGCGCTCTTCGTTGTTAAGCTTTCCTTTCTGTTCTTTTTCAGAAGGCTTGGCCAAAGGGTTCAGGGGCAGAAGTACATTTGGTGGCCGGTTTTGTTTTTTTCTGTTGTCAGTTATGCTGTATCCCTCGGCGATACCCAATATGCCTGCCTGCTCGGGCCGGCAGAGACTTTGGTCACTTACTGCAATTCGGCATCTGCCACAAACTTCACAATAGCCACTTTGAAGGCCAATTGTGCACTTGACGTCTTCTCAGACTTTCTAAGTACGTTAATTCTGGCTGGACTACCCTGTATTTGCCCGAGCTGATGAGAAATATATTCAGTTATACTGATACCTATCTCTATCCTTTGGAACGTGCGAATTCCATGGGCAAAGAAAGCCGCGTTCATAGGGCTGTTCTCACTCACAATTATTACCATTATTGTGGCCCTTGTGCGAGCTGTGAACGTCAGCGCAACGAGACAAGGAACGGGACAGCAAGATACTACTTTCTTGTGGCTTTGGAGTGCGATACAAGCGTCCCTCGGTATGCAATCCTCAGATTCCTGATTAGTCCAAAAAATCTCGCTGACATTAACGCTTGTCCACTTCTGACAGCAGTGGTTATTGCTTGCCTCTCTTCCTTCCCTCAGCTTTTTAACCACGGCAAGACGAAGCAAAAACCCGCGTGGAAACCTACGGATACGTACTACAGACGACTCAAATCACGCATTATGGCAAAGGCCAAGGAAAGCAGCACAGCTCACGATCTTTCCTCTATCATTTCAGTGCCAGCACGGTCCTTGCCTCAATTTGACAGCAGCAGAAGTCTGGAGCAGAGGCACACGCATTATGCTGCTTCGTATGACAGTCTTGAGATGGCCCCTGAGATGCCCCAACAGATTCGGCAGCCACAACAGGCTGAACAATTCATCTTGCCAATGCCTCATTCTTCTCATCAACAAGATAGTCTGTCCGTCTCATGTGTTGGGGGATGGCCAGATAGCGACACCGTTGTGCCAGAGAAGAACCAGATCACAAGGCACATCACTTACAGTGTTACAGAGGAGCCTGCAGTACCGCATTGTTACGAACTTTAAGGGCATATTTGGGAGAATAAAAATGTGCACCAAGGCACATAGGATTAAAGAATCTCATAAGCCTCGTACACCGGCTCGGCTCACATGCGGAATGGTCGAAGCACATAGATGACATAGTCAAGATGGGTCTGGCTGGGAATGCCCCAAAGAAATTACAACATCAATCATCAAGTAAAGCTCAGTTTGACAGTTTCGATGAGTGACACTAGCTGGCTTGCTGACTTGGGCAAAATAGATGTAGGTAGATTCCTTATATATTTCTGTCACTTGCCCATATTGCGGGAAAGGGCATGAGAACTCTGCTGGCAGCACGAATGCTTTACAATGCAAGCTCAACACTTGAGTTTTATTTGCAAATCAGCAACATTGAAGGGGGCATGCATGCGTTATGCAGCAGCTCATAGAGACAGCATACAGGGGGGACCAGGCCGAAGTAACTAAAGCCTACTTGCATTTGGTACTGTTGGTTTGAATTTATCTAAGTGAAGACACAGTATGGATAGAATTTCTGAGACTGTACTGCAACACACAATGGACATAGTATGATCCACATTCATGGTGGTGCCTGTTGGTTGTTGCAAACCAGCAGCTAGCCATTCGCGCGGCAGCGAGCCGGTCTGCCTTCGTCCTAGCGGCATTTCGGGGTCAGGATCCAGTGCCATCCCTTTTCCACTGCCTGTCGTCCCTATAAAGCTTTAACTGGGTTGCAGTTACCACTGATCAAGGCTGCACTACACTCCCTCTGCTCCCCATCAAATTCAAAAAGTCATAATCAATTGGTTGGATTGATACGCAAGCCGCCATGCATGTTCTGTCAGCCACGGCTCTGGTTGTGGTGTTGCTCATTCTTGGACTGATTCTTCACTCGGGCCTTTATCTGGTTCAGAACTATCTTAAAGCCACAAAAGTCGGCATCCCGTTCCGCATAATCCCAATCAGCCACAACAATCCGCTATGGATGCTCCTCGACCGTCCTGTCCTTGCATTTTTCAGGCGTCTCCCATTTGGATTAGGTGACAACAGCTTCACTAGGTACAACTTCCGCGGATGGGAGCTTCAAGATAGATACCTTTCTCATCATGAAATGGGCGACGTCTGGATGCATGTCACGTCAGTGAGAAATTGGCTGTACGTTGGAGACCCTGATACTGTCATAGAGATTTGGAAGAGAGGGAGGGACTTCCCACGAGAGACTTCGGCAACTGGTGAGCACTCATTTGAGCCGAAGTACACTCAATGTGCCACTGCTGACATAGTGCCGGAATGACTGCAGCAATGCTCGATGTGTTCGGTGAAAATATAGCCACAGTCAGTTTCAACTCTAATCACTAAAAGCTTTTGCGCTCTGCCATTCCAAGCGCTGACTATTTTCCTTTAGTCACAAGGAGAACAGTGGCGCAGACATCGAAGGCTGGTAAACAATTCTTTCAATGATCAGAACAATCGTATTGTCTGGTCTGAGAGCGTTAATGTTGCATCCGATGTTTTGCAATACTGGATATCTGAGAAGTCAGTGAAGACAATTGCTGATGATACTCGCACGCTGGCTCTCCACGTCATGTCGCGAGCTGGCTTCGGAAAATCTTTCAAGTTCCGAGGTCAGGAATCGCGCGACTTGCATACTCCAGACGGCCCGACCATGAACTACAAGGACTCTCTCAAAATGATCCTGGATAATTGTGTTCTGATCTTTGTTTTTGGACCAAAGTTTCTGGGCAAGACCTGGCTTCCGGAAAAGCTCCAGACTCTGCACAAAGCATGTACTTCTTTCCAACAGCACATGACGAAAGCCTACGAAGAAGAGAAGCGCACATTGAGCGATGGAGCTGCAGACCAAAACTTCTTGACATTGCTTGTTCGCGCATCACAAGTTGATGACCAACAAAATGACCATCTTACAGAGAGCGAGATTTATGGCAATATATTCACCTTCAACTTTGCTGGGCACGACACTACGGCACACACCTTCACTTTCGCCCTATACCTCCTCTCAGCGCATCCGGAAGTCCAAGATTGGATCCATGAGGAGGTCCGTCACGTGACAGGTGAACGGCGTACGCAAGAAATGGAGTATGAGCTCGATTTTCCGAGGTTGAAGCGTTGCTTGGCTGTAATGCTGGAGACTTTACGCATCTACACGCCCGTACCGACTTCCAAGTTCACCGATACACGCACGCAGACATTGAGAGTTGGCGGAGGAAAGAAGACGATTGTCATTCCACCGATGACGATGGTACTTCCCAGTTACGCTGCACTCCAGACGGACCCGAGATGGTGGGGCCCCGACTCGCTTGAGTGGCGCCCTGCTCGTTGGATCGAGGCACAAAGCAACGGCGCGGACGGATCGGTGCCGTGCGATGAGGAGCTCATCACACCTCGTCGAGGCACGTACGTTGCCTGGTCCGGGGGCGCAAGGGACTGCCCTGGAAGGAAGTTCTCGCAAGTCGAATTTGTGGCAACATTAGCCACGCTGTTCCGGGACCATCGAGTCGAACCGGTGCCTATGGCTGCAGAGACGCCTGAAGCGTCAAGAAAGAGGGTGTTGGATCTTATCGAGACGGACTCTGCGCCAGTCCTTCTTCTGCAGATGCTACATCCTGAGCGAGCGCCGCTGAGATGGAGCCGCAGGTGAAGAGAGTTTATGTCTTAGAACTGTCGAAGCACCAAGTATAAAACGAGATATTAGGATGCCTTCAATTCTATATTAAACATTTAGCTCGGTTAAGTTTCTCACTGAATCTTATATAAAACTATTCTTTATAACTAAAAGCCTTATATAATTGTACTAAATCAAAGCTTAGTTAGATATTACTTAGACTTAAGCGCCTCCTCCTGCGCCATCTTCATCTCCTCTAACGCAGGCGTACCCCACTTCACCATCCACTCCGTTTCAAGAACCTCTACAGCAGATATTCTCTCAGCAGGCTTGTACTTAAGCATAGCCTTAAGCATACCCAGGAGCGCAGCCGTCTCCTCGGCGGCCCACTCCTCCATGCCCTCCTTGCGTCGCAGCTTCTGCGATCTTCTTTCGAAGCGGTGCTCGATCGACCCGCGCACATCGTCGTCGCTATGGTCCAGCCTCTCGCCGTCCTCGGTGAAGGATTTAGCCCACGCGCCCCACCGGGCCCACCACTCGTCGGGAAGCCTGCCTAGCGCGTCGACCCAGTCCCCCGTTACTGAGTCCTCGGTTAGGAAGAAGGACCCGAAGAACAAGGGGTTAGCGCCCGCGATCTCGAAGACGGCGCATGCGAGCGTCCAGATGTCCGACGCGGGGCTTAGCTCCAAAGGCGCGAAGCGGGCCTCGGGAGGGCGGAGACGCAGTGGCGTGTGACACTTTGGTGGTGCCTGCTGCTGCTGCTGCTGCTGCTGCCCTTGCGACGACAACGTCGACCCTGGTGGTGTGACCATGTACGCCTCTCCAAAGTCGGCGACTGAGATGGCGCAGTCGGCAAGCGTAATCTTCTCGCTGGCGCAGCCGAGCCAGGCACCTGGCATAACCTGCTCGGGCACGCCGGGCCCCAAGGGGGCGCCATCAAGGCGCTTAACAGGCAGGGCCATAGGCTGACCGAACCTCTCGTAAAATGCCTCTTGTGAGAGGGCGTTGATATTGGCGCTGGGTGGGAAGCGGAACATAATATTGTTTAGGTGCAGATCACCGTGCACAACGCCCTTCTCGTGGCAAAAGGCAACGGCGTGGATCAGCTGGGCGATAACAGCGCGGGCGACGGGGACGTGTAAGAGCCCGTAGCAGCTCGAGGTCTCGCGCGTATCTGAGATGCTCATACGTGTTGGCTTGGTGACTATACAAGCATGCCAGCCATTGGGACCGTCCAGATAAAACTCGTCTAGCAGGGTAGAGACCATAGCAACCCTCTCGTCTTGACAGTCCACTTGCTGCAGACGCAGGTGGCGAAGTACCGCACTCTCGTTGGACGCGCCGCTGCTATCTGCGGTGCATATCTTAAGCGCGACGTATTCATTCGCCTCTTGGTCTTGTGCCATCCAACTGGTTGAGTAAGTGCCGTGGCCAAGCTTGTTGATAACTCGATATCGGCCATGGTGCAGCGTGTCGCCGAGTGCAACAGGGTGGTAGCCTCCAGGTTTATACCTTTCGAGTTGTTCAACCTCCTCTATAAATTCATACTCGAACTCAAACTGGTCCCCCTCACCCCCGTCGGCATTGTTAGCCTTGATCACAGCGTCAGCATCGGAGCTACCGGTAAGCGCATCAGAGCCGTCTCCGGCGGCAAGGTGACTCATCATGAGACGAGAGTTGGGCCAGAGAGTTCGAGACAGCGGTCGAGGGCGGTGGTAATTGCAAGCCCTAGCCGTTCTGATGTGATGTGTGGGCCAAGCTAAACTGAAGCAGAGTGTTGAGCGCGACGACAGAGCTTGAGCGCGTTGTGATGTCGAGGCGAAGGAACGGCTCGGTTGCCAGAATGTCGTTGAGACGAGGGCTCTGGATGCAGGGGACGACAATGAGGAGGTTGCCATTGGGGTCTTGTCAATATATAGCAAATGGTTGCAAAGTTTGACAAGCAGCATGTCTAAAGTGGCTGTGGCTCAAGGCTGCACCACTCCAGAATGTTTGTACATATACCGGTTGGGCTGAGTCCTGACGGATCCTGCTACCCCACATCAAAGGCGGCACATTTGTGGGGCGCGATATTTTTAGTAATGATAGTGGTCGCATTCCAGACCAACATCATAGTATGTGGTGCCAACAGCCATGATGCTACCTGTCTTTGTTCATTGGAAACTACAACTCTCCACTATTTGAGCTGGTTTGAATTTCGAAGGCTTGAAAGGCCTGAAATTTGGCCTATGGCCGCTTTTGCTTCTCCACACCAACATCAGTGAAACAACTGAAAACTATTTAAATCCAATGGTACTTCTTCCTTGTCAACATGAAGAGTGGATTTTGTTACTATAAAAAAATTCTAGACCTTGCTCTCAGGTCAATTAAGGTGAGGCTAGGCCCATTCCCTCAGCCAACGAGGCCTGGAGTTCGTAGGACCAACATTGGGTCTTGACTGGCAATGGTTGCCAGTGACACGTATCATCACAACGGTTGTGATCAAATGAGCCAGCGTAGGAAGGCTGAGTTGCTTGTACTCGGCCCAGTGCCTTAGGATGCTCTCATCAAGGCCATTTTCTGCGTTGGCGGATCTCAAACTCAGTGCCCCACTGACTGGAACCATTCCATCGACCTCATGGAGGGCCATATCACTGACCAGAGGCTTCCCCGTTATCCAAAATGGGAGCCTCTACGAAGGCCTTGCCTTAGATCACCGTGTATAAAGCTTGAAAACGCGTCCTCCTCTACAGTCTAATCTATTCATCCATAAACAGTCTTCTAAGCCTCTTCAGTCCATCACTCTCCTCAAAACCCAAGAATACCGGTCATTTACTACTTTTTTTCCCCAGTATCACAATTACCAACACTCCTATATAATCACCATGTCCAACCAAGTCAAGTTCTACATCTACAAGACCATCCAACAGATAATGAACAAGGAGGATTTCAACCAGTTAACCCAGCTGGCCTGGAAGGCTGCCCAGAAGAAGCAGATTTACCCCACCAAGATCCTTATCCGGTCCAACGCCCACGATACCACCATGGGTAGACCCGACCCCGACGGTATGCACTACACCATATGCTTTAAGGACCGTAACACGGAGGCAAAAAATACCCATATCACCTACCACGCCTACGTGCCCCAAAAGGGCTCGTACCAGCTCGTAAAAGAGAGCTTTGGGAATGAAAAGCCCGATAGCACCCCGAGGGGCTTTAAGGGGGAGGTTGTCTGGGATGATAGCAAGATGGAGCAGATTCACGACGTCGTCTACGGCGCTGACCCTTCTCCGTCCCGGCCTAGCAGCAGCGGAGGCCGTACGACTGCTCTTCCTCCTCCTGCCGCCAAGAAGCCGGCGTCGAAGCCGGCGTCGAACCCGCCGTCCAGGCCTGGCAGCTCTGGCAAGGGAGCTAAGAAGTGAGGGGCCTAGGCCCCGTGAGAATTCTGGGCTTTTCCAACCCACAGTCCTTTTATTGGGGGTTGGCGGGCGGAGGGGCTCTAGCTTAATATTGTGACACGTTTGACGTCGCTTGTTTGATATAGTATATGACTGCTTCCTTAGCAGATCTGCTTATAGATTAGGTGGATGGTAGAAGAAATCTTAAAGCTGGTCTTGATCTGGAAATACTGTGCGTGCTTAAGGCCGTAAATGCACTTAATAGATTGTGTTTATAGATAGTAATCCGGTGCTTAATTTAGATCTACCGGATTAAGCTACGTAAGCCTTCTCTTAACCCTTACTAATGCTTTATAGCTTTTATCTTTATCCTAAGCCTAAAAATGCTTTTTCTTCCGCCCTATCTATTTAATAAGTATACTAGCCTAGCTAAACTATTTTAAATTATAAATAATATTGCTTTTAATATTAATAGATATTTTTATTAAAGAAAGGTTAAATTAAATATATAAGCTTAATAACTATCTTTATTAAACTATAAAGATACACTTTTAAATAATAAAGCTTTAAATATATTATAATATTTATTAAATATAATATAGTTAAATAGTTAGCTGCGAAAAATATATACCTATATACTTTTATTTAATTTATTAACTTTAGTTAACTTTAACACCCTTTTAAAGAAAATAATTAATAAAAGTTTAATATTTATAAATAAAAATCACTTTAAATTACTTATTTCTAAATAATATAATTAATTTAAAGTTATAATATTATTATAATAAGAATTTAAATATTTAAAGTTTTAATAAATAAATATATTTTAAGTATAAGCTATATTAATACTTTTTATATTAACTTTATACTATTTAATTTATTTAAATACTTAATATTTTATATAGTAATGATTTTAATATTAATTTATATTAAAAAAGATAAAGTTTAATTTATTTTTTATAAGATATATTATATTATAAATCACTTTTTTATATATAAAAACTATTTATATTAACTATATTAACGTCTTTAAATTAAAGATATTTTAACTTATAATTTTAATATCGATAAATATTAACTATTTTATTTTTTTAAGTTTCTTTATTAAGTTAAAATAATAATAAATATTTAAAAAGGATAAAGTATAATATCCCTCCTAGGTATAAGGTTAAAAGACCTATAATTATATTTTTTTAAACTAAATTCTATTTAACTATATTACGTTTTTGCAATTAGGCTTTATCTCTTTAATTTATTTAAATAAAAGGTAAACCTTTTTAAAAAAGCGTATTAAATAAGTAACTTCTCTTTTTCTATTCGGCTTATTATTTATTTTAAAAATAGAGATTTGCAGAGTAAAAAACAGAGGGTATAGAGGTATATATAGCCCCTAGTCCACAGGTATATAAATAACGCCTACCACCTAAATTTATATATACACCATTATATTAACTCTATAGCTATTATACCCGAATATCCTCTTCGCTATAATTACACTATATTATCGCTATACTTACTAGGGTATCTAATTACTCGAATCTATAATAGTTTAGGGGGTGCCTATAGATTATAATCTCGTCTTAAGGCGACAGTTGGTTTACTATTACTTTTTAAAACCAGAATAATCTAGGACCTATATTATCGCTATAATGCTAAAAAAACGAAATCTAAGTAATTAGGGATACTCTTTAATGCTTAATTAATTGGTTCTAATAGGTATTTAATTAATTTAGCGCTATATTAATATAGTATAACGGTTTGCTTTACGCCCTTTATTTTTTGCTCTATAAATCTTCGTTTTCTTTATTTTTACTTTATAGGCAATAAACTTATCTATTTCTTTAAAATAAACCTTATATATTTTTAAGGTAATAATAAATATATTAATTTACTTAAATAAGAAAGGGTTTTTATTTTCACATTTTTTTACTTTAATAAGAAAATCTTTTATTTAAGTAAAGATTTACTTATTATAAATAAAGTTTATTTCTATAGCTATAAAGCTATTAAATCTATATATCTAGATATTATACTTAATAATGAAATATAGTAGCCTTATCTAGGTTTTAAGCGTATATAAATGCTAGTTTAAGCTTAACTATTATCTTAATTTCGGCTAAATAATTACTTTCGAGTAGTTTTATAGAAAAGGTTATAATAGATATATATTTATAGAGCAGAGCTAGAACCTTAATTAGAGCAATAGCGGCTTTTTAATATTACTTATTTCGAGTAACTTATATTTAAAGGCCTAAGTTATGTAGCGATAATATTTTTATATAATGCTTAATAGCGTTAGATTAGCTTGCGGCCTATAATAGCTTTAACCTTAATAGGCTAATAGCTTATTAAAAGCACCGGCGTAAATAAACTAGGCGCGGCCTAACGCTATAGCTATTAGCGCAGAATAGCGGCTTTTAACTATAAATAGGCTTATAAAAGATTAATAAGTTATTATAAAAAGTCTTATATAGTAAAACTTATTATATTAATCTTAAAAGATATATTATACCTTATCTTTCTTAAATATTTACTATTATTCTAGCTTAATAAGGAAACTTAAATAAATAAAATAATTAATAAAGTATAATATATTTTTTAAGATTAATATAATAGATTTTACTATATAAAACTTTTTATAATAACTTATTAATCTTTTATAAGCCGCTATTTTATACTAATATTTATAATATTAAGCCGCGCCTATTTACGCTAATAATATATTTATTAAGATTAAAGCTATTATAAGCTATAAGCTAGTCTAATGCCGTTAAGTACTATTAATATATAAAAATATTATCGCTATATAACTTAAGCTTTTAAGTTACTTAAAATAATTAATATTAAAAAGCCGCTATTACTTTAATCTTATAGAATATATATAGGTTCTAGCTTTACTTAAATATATATTTATTATAATTATATTTTATAAAACTACTCGAAAGTAATTATTTAGCCTGCTGCATTATTAAAATTAAGATAATAATTAAGCTTAAACTAATATACGCGCTTAAAACCTTTAAATTAAATAAAGCTACTATATTCCATTATTTAAATATATAGATATAATAGCTTATAAATAGCTATAATAATAAACTTTTATTTATAATAAGTAAATCTTTACTTTAATAAAAGATTCTTTTTTTAAAGTAAAAAAGTATAAAGATAAAAACCTTTCCCTATTTAAATAAATCGATATATTTATTATTACCTTAAAGATATATAAGGTTTATTTTAAAGAATTAAAAAGGTTTATCGCCTATAAAGTAAAGATTAATAATAAGTTAAAAGGAAAAAAGAAAGTTAATTATTTAATACGCTTATTTAATAAAGTTTACCTTTTATTTAAATAAACTAGAAAAATAAAGCCTAGTTATAGAAATATAATATAGTTAAATAGAATTTAGTTTAAAAAATATAATTATAGGTCTTTTAACCTTTTATTTAAAAAGGATAAAAGTGTTTTATTATATAATTTTTCTATAAACTAGTTAACTATATTATACTTTTAAATTAAATAAAAATAAAAGTTTAAATTAATTAATATTAATATTTATTAAATAATCCGCCTTAAATAAGTATTAAGGTTATTTTAAGTTAATAAAGTTAATAAAACTATTTAGCTAATTAATATATTTAATTAAATAGTAAATTATATTAGTTATATATAATATACTTTTATAAAAATAGCTTCTTTTATTTCTTTTATTGCTAAACTCTTTATTTATTAAATTAGAAATGTTTAAAATTTAACGCTAAAGACGATCCTTATTATTTTAATGATAGTGATAGTAGTATTATCACTGCCATTTCATGATCCGAGATTTTATAAGCGAGCCTCGTGGGCCAATGGCTCAAGGTCTCAATGCCGCTGTCCGATCCTCCTACCGCAGATCAAGACCCTGAAGAGAAGGGCGGACAGCAAAATTACCGGGGCCTTTGGCTTTTAACAGCTCTACATCAATTTGAGGAAATATGTGGACCAAGTGCGCGTCTAAGAGCAGCCTTTCACAGAGCATCTGAGCCTGTACGACGCGGGAAGCGGCAGAACACTCGTTCCAAGTGCTACAGCTGAGCCTCGTAGCATGTGGATCAAGTCCTCATGCTGCGGCTTTCCAGATGGTTACCTACCTAGGTAGGTGCCCAAGTGGATATTCACAGCATTGAGAGTCGTCAGGAAACGAATATAAATAGAAGGCCTCTTCCTCTTCATCCAACGGTGATTCTAGACAATCAGCATCACTTCAGACTTTCATCACGCTTTTGTCAGCTCTTCGCTACATATATTCGAGACACTGCCCTTGCCCAAGCTTTTGGACAGTCCTCAAGATGTACTTCACCAAGCTCATTGCCGTTTCCATGGCCTTCGTCGCCTTTGGGGCTGCCGCCCCTCCCTCCGAGCAGGGCAAAGAGAAGCGAACCGTTTCAACAGGTGTACGTAACAGTCGCAGGAGATTTGTATTTTGTTCTGTCCCAACCCAGCGGCTAACCATTCTCTTATCTAGGAATGCAACGGGACGTCCTGCCGGTTTGGCCTCGCTAATGTAGCGTGCAATGTTGGATCTGTGAGTGAGACGCAGACCCCAAAGAAACAATGATTTTCGTCTACCGCGGGGGTGAGATAGCTGACATAGGAGCAGTGCGTCGGTACTGGGGGAGGAGACGGTGCGAAGTGCGGAGACGTCAATGGCAACATTCTGTGTCCTGGGTGCTCGGGAACCTACGGATGTGACTTGGTCACAGACGAGTGAATTGACAGTGTAGCGAAACGTCCTCCGTCATCAGGGAGGAATGTACGTCCAGGGAGAGGAGGTTTTGATGAGCTTCCAGCCAAGACATCGACTAGTCACTCGTTATGTGAAATAACGGAGACTTACGTTATAGTCTCGGCACATTCGTTCCATAGGAATTCGATTCTCGTTCATCCCCATTGTTCAATATCCCCCATGTGTTAAAATAAGCATGCGACGTGAAAACCGTAAATGAATTTCGATCTTACCGAAGTGTTAGCTTTCACCAGTAAGCCCGTAAGTGACGTAATACTGTAGATTTTATAACGGTCGATTCCTCAAATCGAATCGGAAACCTGCCTGCCTTGAAATGGGAGCGTGTCAACAGTGTTTAAAGCTAACTATAGGTTTCACTTTAGCAACCCAGCAGACACGCCTTGAGGATGTTCAAAATGTATTCACAAATACAATTGCTATAGTGAAAGCGTTTGAGCATATAATAGTATACTCGGTCTGACCGCGCAGCACGTTTCTCGGCTTCTGATGTACCGAGATGGCGTCAGATTACCGGCGTGAGTCAGAATTATGGTATTGATGAAGAAAATACCCAACTTACCCGAAAGCAATTGGTGTTTTGGTTGAAATAAAGAGACGCTGCGAGGAATCATGTGATCTTCGCTTTCATACTTATCCCTACCCCTCAGCATAAAGCATTTTGCAAATTGTCAACCAACCCGAGGTGCTTGAAACATGGCCGACGTCGAAGGCGCCCTCCCGCTCGCGGCGCGTCGAGACCTTCGAGTCTCAATCGCAGGAACAAAAGACCCACTGATAGAAGCCCTGCCCAAGGTCGAGCTCCACGTCCACATCGAGGGGACGCTAAGCCCAGAGCTCAAGTGGAAGTTCGCCCAGCGCAACGGCATGACGCTCGAGAACCCGCGCACGGGCGCCCCGTTCGCCTCGCTCGCGGAATATCAGGACTCGCACGACAGCTTCAAGAGCCTCACCGTCGTCGGTGGGCGTATGAACAACGAGGAGGAGACGCTGTCCTTCTTCGAGGCTTACTATGGCGGGTTCGAGGTCCTCAAGACGACGCGGGACTATCATGACCTCGCGATGCACTACTTCGAGCGGGTTGCGGGTATGAATGTGCGATACCTACCGGGGGGAGGGGGGGTTTCTGAATGGACCACGCAATTCAATCACTAATTGATATTTAATCAAAATTCCAAAATTATAGCAAAATACTAAGGAAAGGCTATCAGAATACTATCAGATTAAAATTATTTTAAAGGGCGATATTATATTAAAAAATATACTATATTAACGCTAATACTATATTAGCGCTATGTCAGCGCCAACACGATGTCAGCATATGTTAGCGATGTTAAAAACGAGAAGGCTACTAGTTCGAACCTTATTATCTCTAAATCCGTAGCTATTTTTAGATATTTCCGTAGCTCTGTAGATAGTTAAGAAGCTTATAGTCAAGCTAGAAAAAAAGAAATAAGTAGTTAGGTTGGGTACCTTAAAAAAAAAGGAAAAAAAAAAACTTAATTTTTTGGGTATATATTAAACACTTGACATTATGTCAAAATTTGACATCATGTCAAAATTTGACATTATGTTAACACATTTCAGTACAGATTGGGTATTATATTGTTTCCGTTTTGTGTAAATAATGTGAGGCACACAAAAAAAAATAATGTCAACCTATTGATTTAATTTTAATATTATTGCCACACTTTATTACAGTGCTTTCGCGATGCTTTCATTTACCCCCCCTCCCCCTGGTAGGTATTGCGAATTATTCTTTGATCCGCAGGGGCATACTCGCACGGGTGTGACATGGAAGACGATGATGGATGGGTTCCTGTCTGCGCAGGAAAGGGCCGAGAAGGACCTAGGGGTCAGGAGCGCCTGGATCATGTGTTTTCTTCGGGACGAGCCGGTGCAGTCAGCCATGGAGCATTACGTTGCCGCGCTCGACTACCGCCATATGATAGTCGGTGTTGGCCTCGACTCCAACGAAGACCAGCGCCCGCCGGTGCTCTTCGAGGAGGTCTTTGACCGGGCGAGGAAGGACGGCTTCAGGCTGACGGCGCATTGTGACGTCGGCAGGGCGTATCCAGTTGAGAATTGTCGCCAGGTGGTTCACTCCATCGGCAAGACCGGCGCAGACCGCATCGACCACGGCCTGAACACCGTTGAGAGCGGGGACCTCATGGAATCATTACGGTTGAGGGGGATGGGCATGACGATATGCCCCTGGTCGTATATCCGCCACCAGCCGATGGATGAGGTGTTTGAGCGCATCCGCACGCTGTTTGACGCTGGCGTCCGGTTCTCGATTGCCAGCGATGACCCGGCGTTTATGGAGGATACATGGATACATGAGAATCTGCTTGTCGTGAGAAGATTTTGCAACTTCACCGACGGGGATATTATCAGGCTCGCCGAGAACGCTATATATACCTGCTGGGCTTCTGATGAGATCAAGCAAGGAATTACGGCCAAGTTGGATGCTTTGAGGGAGAGGTACATAACATAATATTAACTTGCAGCTTGTGAATCATCATTCATCCTGCGAGGTCGGCAATGACTGGTGGCAGGACAACATTGCTGATGTCAAAAGTATTCTTGGGTAAGCCGATGTCTCGGAGGCAGGTTACAAGATGCATGTGGCTTTACGTGGAAGAGATGTGGCTGGTGAGATGGAGTTGGACCCGTGAAGACGATCACCGCCTGTGCGAGATGATGAAAGGTTCTCAGGTTTTGAAGTGCTAGCAGAGCGAAGTGGGACTTACATCACGTAATTCAGGGAAAGACTTGCGTAGAAGAACTATAAACGGTTTTCTGTACTCTCACGGAGCCGGCTCCGCATCCTACACAGTAAGGTATTGTCAGAGAAAAAAAGAGAGCGTGGAGGAACAATGAGCAGTATGTGTAGAATCAAATATGGTGCCGATTTCAGCTGAGAAACTCATCACAAATGCATGGCTATTCGTGGTTATACCTTGGAAAAGTGCGAAAACGCTCCAGAGAATAATCTGCCGTGATGTGGATCTTCCATGAAACCGGGTCTGTACAAATGGGCCGCGTGTTCGATGGTACATACACAAGAGTCTACACGAAAGTGAGTCACTTCTTCAAAAACCGCCAACAGACTTCAGAGACACAGGGCATAGTAAGTTGAAGATTGAGCCCTTGAGTAGCCATTTTGGTAGCTATGAAATATGAAAAGGCACTCTTTCTACCTGTTTCTAATGCACACACTGCAATGACGCAAACCCGTCACTCCACCTCAACCCGCCCATTACGGCCACCATGACGGCAAACCCAACGACTACGCTGGCACCGCCGTAAACCCAAGCATGCCTCCGCCTCAAGCCCGCCAGCTCCGCAACCCAAGTCGACACCGTCGTCAGACATCCGCAGAACCCATCCTCCACACCCTGGAGGACCTGGCATCCGATCACTCCCCCGAGGGGGACTCGCTGCAGGTCCCACGACATGCCCAGCACCGCGGTGCCGAACATGTTGACGGCGAACGTCCCCAGCGGGAACGCGGGCCGGGGCCCGTTGAGCCACAATGAGATATAGAACCGCGCCAGGGTGCCCAGGGGCGCAAAGACGAGGGAGAAGACGGCGACGCCGCGCCAGTAGTCCGCGGGAGGGACTGCCGCGAGCACGACGGCGCCGGCCCAGCAGCCCCAGGCCAGCACGACGGCGAGGCGGTCGGCGATCTTGCGCGTGACAAGGTACGGCAGGGATGGCGTCAGGGGCTCGAGGCCGATGGCGAGGTGGGCACCGACGACGAGCCCGGACAGGGAGGCCGTCACGGTGATGATGATGACCGCGAGCAGGGCCATGAAGGAGTAGCCGCCGTTGCGGGGGCTGATAGTGGTGCTGTTGCTGCCGTAGGTGAGGTCGTTGGACACGGCGAGGAACGTGTCCCGCATGAAGGACGAGAAGGACGTGAAGGAGCCGCAGAAGCCGGTGGCAAGGCCGATGTAGAGCGGGATAGTCTTCTTGGTCGCCAGATGGGCCTTCTTCGCGGCGGCGAGGTTAACGGGCGGCTGCGCGGGCCCCGAGCTCTCGCCCGACTCCTCATCCCGCTTGGCCTTCTGGATCTGGTGCTCGTAGGTCGCCGTCCCCCACTCGTGGCGGAAGAGCATCCTGTCCTCGGAGAGGAAGCCCATGACCAAGCTACCTCCAAAGTTGAACCAAACCGAGGGGAAGACGGGCGCCCCGGCGTAGTTGGTCAACCATTGGAGCCCCAGACGTGCCAGTGTTCCGAGGAAGGAGAAGAGTATCAGGTACGAGATGGTGTAGACCTGTGTGGCGAGGCGCGAGACTTGCACGCCCTGGGCTGGCTTGTCCCGGGCTTCAGCGTCAGCTGGAAAGCCATTGTCACCGGTCGCGCCTCCAGCCGGCTCAGTTGTGTCATTCAGGCTATGGGTGCTTGCATCCTCAAGTGTGCTGGGTTTGTATGTGCGCTGATCGTCTTGATTCTGGATCGGCCCGTCGGCAGCGACCTCGTCGAGGTTACCGTAAGATTCGGGGATGTCGTAGTCTGCCGAGGATCGAGATGGACGCCGATTAGATTTTTCGCCGGCATTCAGAGGCTTGTCGCGTGGATCGCGTGGCTCGTTGTGTCTCGATGCATCGCTTGCACCTTGCTGCCTCGGGGCAATCGGTTGCAGTTCCGCATGGTCTGGGCCGTTGTGCTGGTCCAACGTTTCGTGCCGTCTCCGACTGGACGGTTGCACCATCGCACAGCGGCTTGTACTTGATGATTGATGCGGCAGTTGTATAGCCTGTAGACATCGCAGATCTATCTACCTTCTCTTGATGGATTTTCGACTCATCGTGAGATGCCTGTCGGCAGGCGCTGCAAGAGATCAGGAGCACTTGACGTGACTCCTGAAGGAACCCGAATGTTGTCGCGACTTCAGATCGGTTCTGACGGTTACGACGGCAAGAAGCCGTTTAAAGATCCGCTGTTGGGCTGCTGTTGCTTGAGCGACGCACTAAAAAGATACATAGACTTACATGACTGGTCGCCCTGCTTGAGAAGTACCTCGGTAACTCGTACCAGCTTCCCGTCCAGAACAACGGTCTTGACCTCATAAGCGATCTCTACCGACGACCATCCGTGCAAGTGACCCATGACCTATCTCTTGAATTGTTGGTTCGAGATTTTACAAATTCTTGCAACCCCAGCTATGAGTTCTCATGCAGTTCTGGTTCAACTCTCCTGCTAGCCTCGACGACACCATGATCTCAACATCGCGCATGGCGTTGAGGGCTCGTGGTGTGCCAAGGACAAAGTCGTCGCGAAACCGACCACGACGACGTTGGACAAAGTAATGGCGCGTCGAGATGTCTCCACGAAGCCTTGAAACGCTCGGGCTCCCAATCTGCATCATGAATCTGAAGCTCGCCCACAAAGCCTGAAGCAGGCTCGGCATTGTCCTCGAGCGAGGATGAGAACGCTATCGAACGAAGCCTGAGGGTGGTCCCTCAACTTCTCGAACGCGCAGCAGTCTGCACATATATCACTGAGGCAAGTACCAGTTGACGGCGTCGAGTGACACAGTTATCCGGATGTTCAACCACGACAACGCCGACAAAGACAGAAAACATCGCACCCACCAACAGAGCTCGACAGAGAGACAGACGCTTGAAATCATGAGTGCGGCCAGCAGCCCCGACAGCTCGGCGCTCGGCCACGTCCTCTGGAACTGGTTCTCCAACAGCACCGCCTCGACGAGCGACGACGCTGCGACCCAGATCAAGTGCTACGCCTTCCCCTACGGCCTCCTCGGCTTCGTGGCCCACCTGGCCATGTTCTACGGCATCGCCGTCTCGTCCTTCAACAGGCGTCCGTTGAACGTCTACAAGCCGCTCAAGCATTCGAAGCGAGACATGCTTTTCGGTATAGTGGGCATCGTCGTCTCGTGTCTTCTAGCTGCGGGCACGTGGTACAGGTGCTCCGGCACCAAGTACTTCCTGCTCATAGCTTTTTCCAAGATCCTTACGACGATCGCCTCCTCGGCCATCAGCATCCACATCGCCTGGAACATCCGAGGCAGAGGAGAGGAGGAAGAAAATGATCAATTAAAGGCCAGAATAACACACCATAACACCCTCCGGTGGCTCGCCATAGAGGTTGTCGGGTCCATCCTCGAATTCACCGGCGTCATCATGCTCTTGTTGGAAAGCCACGACGCGGTAGTCAAGAACAAGACGCCCATCATGGTCACATCCTTGTTCTTCGCGGGTCTCATAGGCATCAGCCTCGGCTTTGGTATCACCTGGCTCGAAGTACGACAGCGCGGGCAGAGGCGGATGGAGTGGGAGGTGGGAAAGGTACAAACGAAATGCACGGCCCTGGAGCAGCGGCTCGCATTCGAGCAACGACTACGGGGGAGGATCCCGGATCGCCGCCAGGACAGCCCCCACAGCGAGGGCGGAGCTGAGGGGTCGCCGGGCCCTGGCCCTCATCAGGGGGGCCATCGATCTCCTAGACGCGATGCGGCCCAAGGCGCTCGGCGGAATTCACCGTCCCCCGGTGCTCAGGGGCGCGACCTTGAGGCCCAAAGACTGATTGCCCCGGAGGGTGAGGATGAGGCGGACAGCAAGCCCGTCCTTTACTACTACCAAGATGTCTTGAACTCTGCCAAGCAGTTTTTCATAGTTGTGGGCGCGGCGTTCGGCCTATTTGTGACTCTGTAAGTCTCCCCTCACCTACGAGCTCTTGTTCCTGACATTGCTTGTCCGATCCGTCTGTAGACACGATGTCGGGTCCCTACTTGAGGGAACGATTTGAGAAGCTAATTTCCATATGAATCCTCTCAGATACACTGACTGGATTCTGGCTGCCGTCAGCGGATCCTTCTGGGGCTTTCCGGCAACTGGCAACATGGTGATGACAATTGTGTACGTGGTTTTCTACTTGATCATGCGACTCATGCCCCTCTTGTCTGCTTAGACCTGGGATCACATCAAGGTGGAGCAGTATGAATAAGAGCTGGTTCTGCGTGGTGGCGCTCAATTATTTATTCTAGAACTTCATGTTTCTCGTCTCTGGTGGTGAAGCCGCTCCTGGCAAAGTCGCTCTAAAGAAAAAATGCTGCTTCAGTCTTCAATGCCCATGCTGTCTGTCCGCAAATGCATTCCCAACCAATCCCCGCTTGCCAATATTACCCTCTCAGTTGCCAACTCTCAGATTCACTAATAATAATAATAAAAAACGCTGTCAGACCAGCTGCCTTCGCTTGAACTGCACCATCGGGCCCTCCCTCAGCGACACAAAAGCATCGTACGTCTGGTACTGGTCCACGTTCCGGCGGCCCCATCTCCCGTCGGGCTTGCCACCCCCCAGGTTATCCGCAAAGTCCCTCCGCACGTCGAACCGGTAGATTATCTTGGCCATGACGATCATCATCTCGAGCCACGCGAGGTTCTTGCCGGGGCAGCCCCTGGGCCCGGTCGAGAAGGCACAGAAGGCGCTCTCGGCGAGCGCGACGCTCTCGGCCGAGGAGCCGGCCCCTTTGTCGTCGTCGCCCACGATCCACCGCTCCGGCCGGAACTCGAGCGGCTCGGGGAAGATGTCCTTGTTGTAGCTCAGGCAGTAGTGGCCCGCGCTGACGTTGACGCCCTCGGGCAGGAACTCGCCGTCGACGACCGTGCCGCCCTTGAGCACCTCGCGGTCCAGCTCGGCGCCCACGGGCGGCGCCATGCGCAGCGCCTCCTGGATGAAGGCCTTGAGGTACCTGCACCCGTACAGGCCCGGCCCTCCTGCTATGTCGTCGAAGCTGTGGAACGTGGATCGGATCTCCTCGGCGAGCTTGGTCTGATGTGTGTAGAATGTGGTTAGCTACATAAGAAGACCATCGAAGGGACTGCTGGCCGCCACTGCGCGGAGTGATATGCGCTGACCTGGATTTCCGGCTTTCGCGCCAGGTAGAAGAACATGGCAGTAAGCACGATTGCCGTCGTGTCCGAGCCGGCGATGATCAGAGACTCGGCCTCGCCCCAGAGCTCCTCCATAGGGAAACCCCTCCCCGTCTGCGGGTCCTGCGCGTGGGACAGATAGTGGAAGAAATCCTTGCGCACTTCAAAGTCAGGGTCGTTGGCCAGTCGTCTCTGTGCCTCTTGCTCCGCCGCGGTCCGATCCGCAAGGCACTTGGTCACGAAATCGCCCCATCTCTTGACAGGCGGAGGCGTGGCCACGGCGAGAAGCGAGTCCAGACCCCTTGGCTTCAGCCAGACCCAGAGCGCTGTGAAGGGGGCGAATGCAATCTGAGGGTGGTGGTCAGCATTTACTAGTCTCACATCTGGGCCTGCCAATCAGGGGGTGCATAAGCCGCGGACGCACCGGGTTTATCAGCGTGACCATGTCCGCCATCAGGTCCGGGGCTTCTCTCATTGGGCCATCCGCCTCCTTCATGCCGAAAGACTTGCCGAAGCACAGGTCGCCGAGGATGTCAAAGACGAGGTAGTTGACCCAGTCCGCCATGTTGACGCTCTTGGACCACTCCCCGCCCGCGCCGACCTCATGGTCGAGCAGCTCGCACCACCTGTCCGCGTTGGACAGCACGAAGGGCTCCGCGGAGCGCAGGGCCTTTGACGAGAAGGCTTGGTTCAGCACGCGGCGCTTGCGGCTGTGTATGGCAAGGTCGATGCTGTTCCACGTCGTGATGGCCTTGGCGTGGCGAGGCCACGCCTGGTAGTAGAGGCCCTTCTTCACATTGCCCTTTGGCCCGAAGATGTGGGCGTATGCCGAGGGGGTGTTGACGAGGATGCTGTCAGGCCGGTATCGAAATGTTGGGCCTGTGGGAGTTCAAATCTCAGTCCGATGGTGTTCCTCGGTGAAATTGGGGACCCGTAAGGAACTTACCGTACTCCTCTTGCAGGCGCCAGAGCCAGATGTGTCGATCCTGTCTGAGTGTATGCCAGTACGAGGGAAATGATGTGATGCGGGCCCAGAATGGGCCGGGGTATCTTGAGAGCGGGTGGAAATGAAGCCTGTAAACGACGATCGCGAGGACGCCGGCGGAGGCAAACAGAAGAAGCAAGGAAACGACGTCGGCAGCGGCCACGTGCACGTGGGACTCTAGGAGAAACATCATGACAATCTTGTTCGGTCGTTACCAGGAAAACAAAAGAAGATGCGACGCTGGTCTGGGAGCTGAAATCTCAGACGTGCAACATTGGAAGGAGAGAAGGTGACCAGAGTAAGCACAGGTCTAAAAGATGACGCTGAGCCCAAGACACACACGGTCGTTGCAATGCTGCCCGATTGACGAAAGCAGTTATTCTAAAACTGCTGCCGCATGGCTGACATATGACGGACGCTTCCCCTGCGGAGGGCGCCACCACACCGGAGGCACAATGCTTTTGATGTCCCTTGTATTATAACGGCCCCCCAAACGCACCGCGGAGGCCGATGGGCAATCTCCTCCCTCGCTCGCCCTTGCACGACAAAACAATAACTCTGACACCAGGTCCCTTGTTATGAAAGAGGGAGCAAGCTGCCAACTTCCAAGGGCGCCATTGTCAGGGTGGGTCTGGTCCGGTGCGAGCGCTGCCTGTTCGTGATGGCCTCGCCGGGGGTTCGTGGACGCCGGCCCCATGTTCAGCGCGCACAGAGCCTCGATGGAAATTGATCTTGGGCCGCGTGGGATGGTACGGATTGGCCCGGGATCCTCCCGGCACTTCCTGATCTATGGACGACGATCCAGGCACGGGCAAATGGGATCACGACGGGGAGGCCGGGGGGGCGCCACCGTCACAGGGATGGCGATGCGAGCAGGGTCGGGCAAGATTCCAGCGTGTTGTGTAGTGTTGCAGTGTAGATGTTGAAGATTACAACACGTGCCGGAACCCGGTCTTGCATATCATATATGTAATGGGCCGTGTTATTCGGGGAGGCTGTGATAGGGGACCTGCAGGCAGCACAGTGGAGCCCCCAGCTTAAGCGGTAAGGATTTGATGATACATCAGAGACCCACCTCCCCGTACGGGAGATTTACCCAGTAATAATTGATCTCTCGGGGATATAGGGCGGCATATGATAAACGGGACAGGATGTTTTGGAGTCCCTCGCCTACTGCACAAGGTTAGAACACGCGAAAATCCACAGCCATGGGACCTCCTTTTCCAGAAACCAAATTGGCCCGGAACCTTAAAATCCACGAGCATGAGGCCTATGTCATGTGTGTGGAGCTTGAGCCCACCGAGCCCAGTACTTACTAAAGTATGCAATAAGCTTGAGCACGTTATTCTTGACATTTACTGTGGTTCTGTGAATGAGCAGTCCGTGCGCTTCTCATAATCCGTCGGCTCGTGTTGTGTACCCCCGTGGGTTTTCTTGTTCAAGGTTTGTTCACACCGCATTACGCATGGGCCTCGGGGCGTATGACATGCCCGCAGCAGCAGCAGCAGCGTTTATTACACCCGAGGCTTCGCGTTGGACCGTGTTCATAACCAGTTCCCGACTGAGCTCGGCCAAAGCTCTTCCCGGCTTGGCTTGGTCGATCTTCAGACGGTGACAGCCGCGTTCCCGTTTGACACGTGGACTTTGATGCTAGAACCGGTTTGAAATATCTCTAGCAAGGGTGTCCCACCGTGTCAAAGTATCAATCGAGAATTTCATGTGACGTGAGTTACCGGTATCAAGCGAGTTCACAAGCTCGAATCCTCTGCATTCCCATAGCAATGCTAGAGATTGGATCAGAGCTTTGTTCCGACCGAGAGATCACCAGCAGAGTGGAAGATAACTCTCGACTACAGCCCACTTCTTGAACCACCTTGCAGAGTAACAGTGCGGTGCATACCACAAGCGGGACGTGCGGTCAATAGCACTGGCTTGCATCTATCTGAGATTATCAGTCGCAACCTCACAATATGAGTGGAGTAACATTCTCGTGCTCAATACATGCATAGAACGATGACTGCCTAGGGAGACTCGCATGAAGCTTAGCTGAGCCTCGCATTGCAGTCCCAGCAGACCAAGGTGAGCTGCTCATTACGAGGATATGTTGCTTTTTGAGCGATAGCCATGGCCCGGAAACACGTTAAATCATGAGGGCGGCGACGAGATTTGCAGAAATAGGTGAAGAGCAGACTTTGTTGCAGTTCTAAGGCTGGACAGTCGAGAGGTTTAGTTATCAGCTCTGAGTAGCTGCTGCTTGAGTACCATGGCGCGCATTAGGGGTCTTCAAGAGCGGTTATTATAAAGGCCGCGGGCCTTTAGGCCTATTTTATTACTTCGGAGCCCTTTCTTTCTGCCTTAAATAGTTATTCTAAACTCCCTTTTAATATAACCTCCAATTTGCTATAAGCTATAAGCTCTATATAAATTCCTAGTAAATTAAAACTAGCTTTAAAATAAGAAAACAGTTACGGACGAGCAAAATAGTTACGGAGTGGGAATAGTTTCTAGCAGAATTGGCTTCTAGCAGAGAGATTTCTTTTTTTTTTTAAAGTAAATCTCTTCCTAATTTCCTTAAAGTTACCCTTCTGCTTTAGGATAAAGGCTGGCCGAAAAAGATTCCCTGCCTTTCTCTTTTATCACGGTAGGTACCCACT
Source organism: Diaporthe ilicicola (assembly GCA_023242295.1). Classification (NCBI taxonomy): domain Eukaryota; kingdom Fungi; phylum Ascomycota; class Sordariomycetes; order Diaporthales; family Diaporthaceae; genus Diaporthe; species Diaporthe ilicicola. The sequence goes on along the minus strand of JALPVH010000329.1, from coordinate 38,192 downwards.
CTCGTGGCCTGCTATATAAACCCTATAGGTTCGCCTGCAACCCGTAGACCGTAGACCTCTTAGTTCCTTTCTCCTTGTGCAACAATAAGTTCTTATTAAATATATTATGGCGCACCGTGACATCTTTCTATTGCTTTTCCTTTTATATTTTAAACCTTTAGGGCAAGCTATTTAAAATCTAAATTTAAATCTAATTAAAGACTTTATAATTTTAAACTTAAAGAAGGTGGTAAACTTTAACTTTAAGAAGGAAGATAATATACCTCTTCCCTTTCCTTCCTTTCCCTTCCTTCTCTAGGGCTAATACGTACCTACCTAACCTCTCCACAATCGCTTTTATATTCCGAGTTTACTTCTGCTCCGCAACCGCAACCATTTAGTGAGAAAAGGGGCCAAATAGCTAATTAATAGCTTAATAATAGAGGATATTAAAAAACTTAATAGGTAACCGGGAGGCCACTTCGCAGAAAAAGCGCCCAACTGGGTAAACGAAGCCCATAGTGACCACCTTCGAAGGACCCCCCTGCATGGTATGGTAAGGAATGGTCAGGCACAGTCTACATGGCTCCACTCCATCACATTTGACGCATCAAATCTCAAATTACAGTGATCGGAACACTATCTCACTTCTATCCATTGAGTCATCTCGGACTATAAGCTTACAAGGAAATACCACGGCAAAACAGAGAGACATAAGTACGTAAGCAGCAACATGACGCTACCACGCAACAGCATCTACCTTCTGTTTATTAGCATATGCTCACTGTTGTCCGCTCTAGCTCACAGAGAAACCTAAATACCGACCAAACCTGAAAGCCTCACCTGGTCAGCTCTTCACCAGCAATACTCTGCTACAGACACTGTTGGCAATTGTACAATACATGATTTCTGTCTCCACTCGTTGTCAAATAAGAGCACTAGTCATTCTGTTATGTCAGAGTCTAAGTATAGATAAAATTAGTTCACTTCCCGAAATTGATTCTGCTCTGCAAGTTCCACGGATTAGAGTTTCTACACTGAATGAAGCTTTTGATGGAAGTTCAATCAAACTTTTACACTTAAGATTAGGCTCGGGATTGAAACTAGTGTTCACTAAGTAGGTATCTCGGAATCTCATTGTCTCAAAGCAGACTCCAAGAAGACAAGTGGATGGAGAAAGAATTCCCCGAGTTCGCTGCGAAGGGAGCTGTCTAATACCAAATTAAGTGACACTGTTCGCCGACGAGACACAATCAATTGGAATCTCTGATAAACTCTGATTCTTGTTCCCATGGTGCAGCATAGCCACTCTCCAAAGCAACAAGACTTTCTTGGACGCGTCGTCCAGCAGACAACTCTTTAGGTTGTTCGACCGAATGAGCGCAGGCGCTCCCATCCTCATGCTCGCGCCGGTTGATCTGGGTGAGGTAACACTCTTCCTGAGAGGGAAAGGCTGCTCTATGGTGGCTAGCCACAGACGTGAACCCGCATGTTTGCGTGGTCTGTGGTCTGTGGGGACATCTGGACTCATGTTTCAGTGTCACGTCGTCGGCTGGGTGATGCTGTACCATTGCAAGCGGTGGCAGGATGCAGACGCATGTTTGCGCCATCCGTCGCCCGCCGGCACAACGGTTATGCTCTTCAGGATCAAAAGCAAATACGATTTGTCTCGTTGGTGGCATTCAAGGTTAAATTGTTATGATGATAAGCTCGCACGGGGCTCGTGGCGCGGGTCAATCAATCAACCTGACCGTGAAGTGTGTTAAAGTGGGCGCATCATTGTCTCCAAACTCAACTGAACTTGTGCTGGACGGCATCTTCCTGCTGCCTAAAGAAGCATGTAACATGGCCTACCAGCCAATGGCAATATGTACTTGCCGCTGTTAGCGGGTCTGGCAGCATCAGGCAGGTCAGGGCCTAGTGCAGTGTACCTAGGTAGTCTCACATGCAACTGCGTCACGACTGCTGGCCTCCTCCCGTCTTTGGTTAACTTGTTCATATACTTGCGCATCTAGCCGTGAGCGGCTGAGTAGCTTGAGGTTGATCCCAGGTAAACAACAGGCACAGATCTGCATTTTTGCTGACATTCCAGTAGAGACGGCGGCGCCCCGTAGCGTGGAGAGAGGCTCAAGCTTCCATCGCGCACTGATCCCTGCTCTCGCATGCGGATTTCATGCGGATTTCATGCGGAGGGCTCGGGATGATATGGTTTCCTTGCTTCCCAAAGGTTTGGGTTCGTCTGTATTTGATCTCACAAGAGCCCGCCAATGCCATTACGTAGACTGTATCAGGACGCGGCACACGCCTTTCTCAGGATCATCTCCAACGTCAACTCATGACCAAGCCCCAGGAGCATATCACCGCCCGGGTCGGACAAGCCTCCAACACAGCCCAGCGCCTCAGAAAGCCGGTCTTGTGGCTTTTGGCATTTGACAAATCCCCAAACAAGAGTATACTGTACCTCTCTGCCCAATACACGCACGCAGTGGACAAGGCTGCAGGCTGAAGACGCTACTGGTCTAATACATCACGCGCGCGGCGCCTTCGTCTCAACGAGTCCGGGCCAAGATGAAGCCAAGTCCTGTCATCGCGGCTTGCCTCTTTGCCCCCACGGCACTAGCCGCTACCGCCTTTCAAAAATTCAATCCCCTCCTGAGGTACAATCCAAAGGCTCATAAGAGGTCTACTACTGAGATTCCGCCTGTGGCAAGGCGGCAGACACCCACATCGCCTTTCCTCAACGCCAACACGAAAAGTGAGTACCGCCACCTCGACCAGCCCCTCGACCAAACACTCTGGATGTGTCTCCGTGCGGCTCATGGTGCCGATGTTTCGTTATCCACACCTGCCTACTGAGTTCCCTCTGATGAGCTGCCATCCGTACTTCGGTTCTCGCCAAGAGGACAGCCATCACATGCCTGATATACACCGCTAACCACATATGCAGAGTTCGTCGTCGACGGCAAGGGGATCCCAGATGTCGACTTCGACGTGGGCGAGTCCTACGCCGGCAGCCTGCCCGTCGGCAAGGTGGGCAACAGCACCGACGGGGAAATGTTCTTCTGGTTCTTCCCGACCGCGGCGCAGCAGCAGACCAAGGAGATCATCATCTGGCTCAACGGCGGGCCGGGGTGCTCCTCCCTGAGCGGCCTGATTCAGGAGAACGGGCCCTTCCAGTGGCAGATCGGCACGTTCAAGCCAAACGCCAACCCGTGGTCCTGGCACCAGCTCACCAACGTCGTCTGGGTCGAGCAGCCCATCGGCACGGGCTTCTCGACCGGCACCGTGACGGCCACGAACGAGGACGATGTCGCGCACCAGTTCATGGGCTTCTGGCGCAACTTTGTGGATGCTTTTGGCCTGCAGGGCTATAAGATCTATGTCACCGGCGAGTCGTGAGTACCCAATGTCCCCCTTAGCTCGGATGCCTTGCTTGAAGTGGAAGACATGTGGGCTTTATTTAGCATCTTTGAACGCTCTAACTGGATGCCAGCTATGCGGGAGCGTATTGCCCCTTCATAAGCAGCAATATGCTTGACGCGAACGACACGACCTACTTCAATGTCAATGGCATGTTGATATATGACCCCGTGCTATCTGGTGGACCAGCCGGCCTCGCGCCAACAAACTATTTCGTTCAGTACTGGAGGAATGTGAGTTTCTGAAAACACTTCCTGCCAGCCGACGAGTCAATCTGTCCAGGCCTGTTGATTTTCAAATTGCGGCTTGGCTCGTGTCACATCACACGACACACACACCAAGCGAATGTTTGAAACCCACGTCCCTGCGTGTAATTACTAACAAAGCTTTACAGGTCATGCCTTTTAACGACACAACTGCCATCAGCATAGCGAATGCGTCCAAGAGCTGTGGTTACGACGATTTCACTGACAAATATTTGACATTTCCACCATCAGGGCAACAACCTAATGTCTGTCAACAGCCTGGTGTTAATCCAGCCTGCACCGACTACATCCAAGGATGTGATGTCTACGACGTCGCGTGGAATGCTCTTTTCGATATTAACCCAGGATTTAATGTTTGTAGGTGACACCCATTCGCGCCCAAGAGACGTCTCTTTTGATTCCAGGAACCGAGATTGAGTAAAAGAATTCGCGGTTGCTGAGCACCATCCCGCCCTGGACTTGTACTAAAATTCCCGAACCCAACAGACCAAGTCGCCCAGCTACTGCCAGTACCAGACGACGTCCTGGGCTTCCCGACGTCCCTCACGTACACGGCGCCGGGCCGCCAGATCTACTTCAACCGCACCGACGTGAAGCGGGCCATCCACGCGCCGCTGGACGTCAACTGGGCCGTGTGCGCGGTGCAGCCCGTCTTCGTGGGCGGCAGCGACAACTCGGACCCGTCGTCGTACCGCGCCATCCCCAACGTCATCGACCGCACGCGCAACGTGCAGATCTCGCACGGCACCATGGACATGATCCTGCTCGCAAACGGCTCCCTCCTCGCCATCCAGAACATGACCTGGGGCGGCCAGATGGGCTTCCAGAAGGAGCCGCGCGAGCCCCTGTTCGTGCCGCACCACCCCAACCCGGACATCGCCGGCTCCAGCGGCCAGGGCGTCCTGGGCACCTGGCACAGCGAGCGCGGCCTCACCTGGTCGCTCGTCGACCTCACCGGCCACATGCTCCCCAGCTGGCAGGCCGCCGTCGCCTTCCGCCAGGTCGAGGTGCTGCTCGGCCGCGTGCAGAGCCTGTCCAGCACGACGGCGTTCCCCATGTACGCGAACACCCCGCAGCCGGACCCGTCGCAGCTCGGGTTCGGCACCGCGTGGTATGGATTTCAGGACGCTTCTTCCGGAGTCGGGAAACCCCCCGGGACGGCCGGGAGAGGTGAGTGTAGTTCCCCCTTCTCCTGCCTAAGTTTCTGACTACGGAGGGGCTTATGCTGGGTTTTTTTTTTTTTTTGGCACGGCTACTGACGATGATCTTTCCTTCTCAGCGTCCGGTTCCATGCCATCAATGGTGAGAAGGGGCCTTTCCACGGACGGGATAAGTAGTAACACAGTTTGAAGGTCGTCGGGCTCTCCTTGAGCCTCATCCTGGTAACTAGGCTCTAGATTGGATTATTGCCAGGGTTCATTCAGATGTAAATGGAGCAATCTAGAGGCTCGAGGAAGTAAACGCTGGCACGTTGCCACTACATAAAGCAATACTCAAACGACAAATAAAATGGATTTTATTTAATCTGGACCGATCCGGTCACTAGAATAAGGCAGAAGCTCAAGAGACTCCCTCCTGCAGACCTCAAGAGCAGTTATCCTCGGATTTCTGAACGCAAACACCGCCGCAGTCAAAACCACCGTGCTCTGGGTAACAGTCGTCGGCGGGGTCGTCGACGCAGTAGTAATTCTCGGCCTCGCAGGAGAAACCCGCAATGCCGCCACAGAAGCTGACGAAAGGGCAGCTTCGGGTCAGAAAATCTTCACTCGAACACTGTGGATGCCAAAGCTTACCCGCTGGGAACGGTGCACCGGGGCCTCGGGTCCGCTATGCAGATGGCGCTTGATGGGCAGGGGAGGGTGCAGGCTGGCTTTGGAGCGGGTATGCGGAGCGCTTTGGTCAGGGAGGCGGAGAGAACAATATTTGTGGCTGCGACGAGAGGCTTCATTTTGGTGTTGTGTGACTCTGGAACTTGGAATTTTTTGATGGTTGGGGGTTTGGGGGGGAGCCGAGATTGATTCTGGCTCTTGAATGGGTCCGGGCAGGATATTGTACTCCCAGAGAACACGTAAGTACGTGTGTATGTGTCTGTGTCTGTGTTCACATGTCTTCCTAGCATGTACCTCGAATACTTATCCAAATGCCCATGTGCCAGTGAAGACTTGGCTTGTCTGGGTATCGGGTGGCTTCCCTCCTTCGGATACGACATGATTCTGGTAGCGAGGTGGGACAAAGGACCTGTCAATATAGAGCTGTCTTGGCTCGTATAACACGCAAATCAGATCTTGTCGCGTATGTTGGGTCTTGGCCGAGACAACAACAGCCTCTTCCTCGATAGGCCCGTAATTATTAGCAGGCATCTGACACCCCCGCCTTGGGTAGGGCTGAGCAGGGCAAGTGAGGGCATCCAGCAATAGTCTACCAGCCTTTTTGGACAACTGATCGCCCATCGATGATCCCTTGCGGCTGAGACTGAATTGAGCACGGGTCAAGCTGGAATGCGGTCGTGCGTACGTGCTAGTCATGGGAAGATGCCGGTTTCTTTGTCTTAGGCCACAAGCTGGAGAAGGATCTCTTGCTTGCCCATTCAATCCCATGCTCAATTGTTGCATCGTGACTGCTGTGGAGAAGGGGAGACAGGCGGGGTCTTGGCTGTGTTCCCTCGGCCGGCTAGGTGCATCGAAGACGAGCGAGTAGCAAGATGTTGTTTTTCAAGGTTCACTGCAGCAATCATTGGTTTGACGGCTGGAGCTCCGTCGCAGGGACGAGTGGCTGCTGTCAGCAACAAGCCTGGTAAAGGTGTGAAGTTGAGATGGTGGCCCACCAACTGCCAGCCCACCCACCAACTTCACAGCTCAACCCTTGTCCATGTCGACGGGCCGAGGAGCTGTCACCAGCTCGCCTGCAGCTCTGAGCCCCGCTGGTGCGGCAAGTGGGGCCTTTCTTATCGCCATCTTATCGGAGCTCTCCCCCCAACCTCCCTCCGGCAACGATGGCCGTAATCCGACTTCACCTGTTCCCGTCTGCATTCCTCATGGGCTTCAGGGTCTTGTTGTGTTGATAGCTGACCATTGGGTACCCTACTTGTGCTCAAACAAATCGCTACATCTGTGTCCTGTGTCTCTCAAGGCGTGAAATAGACTACTCCTGTGACACTCAGCCTCCGGATTCCCCTCTCCTGCGTATCGTCGTCCCCTCAACAACAACAACAACAACAAACACGATGTCTTCTCTTCCAAGCAATGTCCACGTCTCAAACCACCCTTGTTTGCGGGCCAAGTTGAGCCAGCTCCGGTCAAAACGCACACCCGCGAAGGATGTCAAGTCATTAGTCCACGACATCTCCCTTATCGTCGGCTGTGAAGCACTAGCATCAGCAATCACAACAGCTCCGGGGCCAAAGGTACGCCCCCTCTCCCATCCCAACCCCTGAGACGGGAGCCAGCACCACTAACACACACCGGGGGAGAAACAAAGGACGAGACCCCCCTCGGCTTCGAGTACGAAACAACAACAATCAAGCCCCAGACCCTCTCGATAGTGCCCATCCTGCGCTCGGGGCTGGGCATGGTGGACGCGGTGCAGACCCTCCTCCCGGACCCCGTCGCCGTGCACCACCTGGGGCTGTACCGCGAGCCCGCGACCCTCGAGCCCGTCGAGTACTACAACAACCTGCCCGAGCACATCCACAGCGGCTCCGGCGCGGCCGGGTCGTTGTCGTCGGCCCCTTCCAGCCTCGCCATCGTCGTCGACCCCGTCATCGCCACCGGTGGCACCTGCGCCGCCGCCGTCCAGACCCTGCGCGAGTGGGGCGCCCAGAGGATCATCGTCCTCAGCGTCCTCGGCGCCCAGCCCGGCCTCGCCAGGGCCGCCGCCGAGTGGCCCGAGGGCGTCGAGATCTACGTCGCCGGCCTGGACGAGGAGCTCACTGCTGGCGGCATGCTGAAGCCTGGCCTGGGGGATGTGGGCGACAGGTTGTTTTTGACTATTGGGAAATAGCCTGATATATTCTTCATCTTCTCGGGCTACCGGTCTGCTTGGAGCTTCGTGGTTGGATTATGGCGTGATTCTGAAGCTGGGGGCGTAGGACTCGGTGATGTTATGAATGTTATGGTAGCCAATTATCATTAGACGATGGTATCAAATTAAATGGAACAGAACAGACCTTGTCAGCCATCATTTGTATCGCTCTTAGCATCACTGAATCAGCCGTTTTCTTGAGAAGTCAAAAGAACTGCCACTCGACAAGCCCAGCAAGTATGGCAGGAGGTTTCAATGTTTCTATGGGTTCGATGTTGCAAGTGATGAATCAAGAATCCGGGTATTCTGTTGTGAGCCATGCAAGAAAGGATGATGCACGCCTCCGGGAAGTCCGGAGCTCACATAATACTATATACTCCGGTGTTTGCTATCAGTGTTGTCACATTAGTAATGTTTGGGGACTAGCAACGGTCAACATGGCTTCTTCTGCACTTTATAAGACAATCATCGAGCCAGCCGTTCCGAAAATTAAATCCAAGTATCGAAAGGCTTACATTTACAGTAAAAGACCATTCCCTCCAAGCCAGCTTTCCAGGCGGCTTGTTGCGCTGCGCGCATAGTTGTAACGTAAATGGCGACGGCCAATGGTCTACCACGAGCTCGTTTGGAATAACCGGATGTCGTGATAGAACAGAGTGGTTCATAATACTGTCCGCGACGGCATTCAGGTCCTTGCAGTTTGAGTGTGCACAAGTGTACCAGTACATGAACTTCATTGAACTGGGAGGCTCAATAAAGATCTAGATATGAGCCTCGAAAGACTCCATACTGCGCTGTTACCGGAAAAACAGTCCTCCCCCCCCCCCCCAAAAAAAAAGCCAAAACGTTGCTTGCCTCCCCTATGATGAGACCATTCTTCTGCGGTGTCTGTGTCTTCTATTTCGTCTATTCCCGCCTGGAAAGTCATCCGCAGTGACTGTTGTATGAGTTCTCCAGACTCCGTTGATATAGCACCCCGGACATTGGCCAGTGAGAAGATAGGTCCGGTAATATGTGTTCCCATCGCAAGTCCTGCATTGCACCCAGACGCCATTCGCTCTCCGCTGGTATCCAGGCGTCACCTCTCCGTTCGCATCCTCCCAGGTCTTGCAGGCGCAATCTTTGACCTCGGTGTCGTAGTCGATGTTTCCAATGGAATCTATAGAGCATCCACACGCCGTACAGATTGTTGCCATTTTTCGAGGCTGCCACAGGGGAGCCTTTGAGGAAGCTTTTTGCTGCTTGAAACGCATAACCAGTCAGCGCTGTCAGGTCCTATTACTACTTCGGAGGATGGTAAAAGGCTCGCCATGATTGATATCTTACTTCGACTGCTGTCGACCTAACGCCTTTAATATCACCGTCTCTTGCAAACATTCATCACGATATGCTTCTAACACTTTTGAATCGGTCATCATGAATGCCCGGGCGCTCCCAGTGTCGTTATTCTTGTCAGTCGTAGACCCAGCATGACTAGACTCAGGGCCTGATGCGGTGAGTGGTCAGTGAGGAAATGGCTGAAGAAGGCTCCGCTGTGATTAACGTCCGTATACCAGACTGACTGTCCTAGTGTTCTGTTGGCCACAAGGAAAGAGACGTAGATGGGCATGACACAATAGCTCTACCCGGCTACAATCCGTGAAGTATGTCCAGTGCTGCTGGTAACTTGAAATATCACGAGTATCTCGCAAGGAAGACTGAGCGACAATTCATGGCTCATGAAGGTCCAAAACGCCATCGATGATCAAAATCTGAAGATGAACAAGGCAGTCATCAGATTATGTCAAGGTTTTTAAGATGATGTCAGTATAGCCTCTGCCCGTATCTTTTGCCATTCAGTGCATGCATGCTTTGCGTACAGGCTACAGTACGGTATATTACAAGAAAAGGATAGCAGGATCACTTAGGTATACTATATGTTACATTTAATACTCGTCCACTTCTTTCGGAGACTGAATTGATCAACGAGTCCATGGCTGTCGGCATATGAGCCGGTCATCATAGAGCGGCACTGAGAGCATCCAAAATATTTCATCCATCTCTTTACTTTAAGAACCACTACATATCTGACCGTCAAAAAGTCGCAGTCATTGCGGCAGCGTTGCATATGTGTACGTACCTTGATATGTGGCCCAACTTACCCGGCAAGCTCCTACAATTTTTGAGGAGAGCACAATGCGTCAGTCACTGACATAGAGATGACTTATCATCGACATCAAATTGTTGCTTGATAACATGACCTGCGAACATGCGGCTTGGCAGTGACTCATCCTCACCCTTAGCGAGCCACATGGCGAAGCCATTGACTTTGTTCGACTTCAGGACTGACCGTCACAGCAAGTAGACGCCCACAGCATATGCTGATTTTTACAAGGCGCGCAGAATCTCGTATACTGAACTAGCTTGGAGATGCAAGAGTATTTTCGAGAACTCACGGGTACCTAGTGATCAACATTTCAAATGGGTGCTTACCTTCCGGTAAGTGAGCTCGACAACAACGTCGTCGGCAATGGGAAAGTTGAATCGTCACTTGGACTTCCTACACACCTATAAACTTCATCATTCATTACTGTAAGTTGATGTATTTTTGATTAATGTGATTCTTTGCGGTGTATCATTCATACCTGAGAACGTACCTAGGTAGTACGCTCTGCGAATCGTACTAACAATAGTAGAGGCAAGGCAAGCCAAAGCACCACACTATAAATTGATGTGGATGACAACATTGAAGTGACTTACATGTATCACACGTAATAAATTCAACGTCTGCGAGTCACCTTGCAAGCCAGCGCATTTGGAGTTATCTTATGCAGCGGATTGCTCCCTAAGCTCCCTTGGCTAAGCAAGGCATATCGAACGAATCAGCAGGTAGCCACGAACAGAACTGCGTCAGATACATCTCACCGCCGTGTAGGACCGCCATAGATTCGTTACGCAGTGCCAAAGTCCTAGCCAGGGAAGGGGGGGGGGGGGTGGCACGTGTAGGACCACGATGAACCGAGCTTTAGGAATTGGACGAAACATCACAAGTCAAGACTGGCGTTTCCACAACAAGTATTGAGACAATCACGAGGCCTTTGTTATTTCCATTTTGGTCCTACGGGATATTAAGTAGGGAGTGGCAAGAGCGCAAAAAGACAAATAAAGACGCAACAAATGAAAAACCAAAGCCGTCTTTTCCCACCTCCATTACACTCGATGTCATCTCCTACTTGAAGAGAGGAAAGAAATAAAAAAGGAGACTGGGTTGCCCAGACCGGGTATCAACGTATGAAAGTCCACGACCGTCCTGGGTATAAAAGGAAAAGAAAAAAGGAAAACAGGACCAAGCATGGCGCGTCTGATTAAAGTTTTCAACAAGAGCAAGCGATCATTATTCTACCGGTCCCCACGAAATGTAACCTAGGAGCGCTCTTCGAGGGAGGAGTGTCGATGATTTTGCACCGAAACTACCTAGGTAGTTTTGATGGACATTCCCGTCATCACCGACCTGTGGCATTCTCGGTCTGTATTATCCTCTTCATCTTAGACGGTGGTTGTCGTGGTAGATGGGTTGTATTGGGTGTGCGCGGCAGCATTCAGGTCACTCTTGAGGTTGCTGCCGTCGGCGAGAGTGTTGCTGCCGGCGAGAGTGGTGCTGCCGTTTGTGCTGAGGCCATTAGTGGCAGCACCAGTGGTGTGGGGCTTCCTGGTAACTTTCGGGGCAGCCGGGATGTCGGTGCTGGCTGCGTTATTTGTCAGTATCGAAGTCGACTGAAAATGATGTCAAAACCTTAGTGGGACCACTTACTCTTCGCAGATCCGATCGAGAAGACGGGCGACTCCCACTTCTCGCCCTTCCGGGCCAGCTCCTTGTACTCGGTAGCCTTGGAGCTAATGCCACCAGGCAGCTTGATATCCTTGAAGATGCTGTCCTCCTGGGTGATGGCATAGTTGACCTTCTTATCGGCCACGGCATCCTGCGTCTTCTTCTTACCCTGGAGAAGCTGCTTCTGGAAGGCGTCGACATAGCGCTTGTAGATATTGGGCGCGTTCTGAGGATCCTCGCGAGCTTCCTCCAAGGCTCGGTCGGCCTCGATCTGGACCTGCTTCAGGAAGGCGTCTGCCTGGTTAAAGTTGTCCTTGATGGCCTTCTCCGCAGCCTTCTGGATCGCGGGGCGCATGGCCTTCAACGCAATTGGCTTGGCAATAGCAAATAGCAACTTATGCTTTGACTTCTTCACCTTGAGCTTCATGTTGTTGATGTTGACGTCAACCTTGTCGACCTTGAAAAAGTTCTGTCGATCGTTCTTATCCGCAGAGGACATCTTCAGCGTGAAACCGAAACCATCACCAGCCAAGATGATGTCCATCACACCTTGGTCGGTGATGGAGGGGAATCCCTGCTTCTTCTTAACGTAGAAGCTGACATCACGAAGATCCATCTGGACACCCGAAACCTTGATTTCGAAGGCGTGCTGGTGCTTGCTGGTGGCCTTCTTGCGCCCCCACCTCATGTGGTTCTCGCTGTTGATCTCCAGCAGGTTAGGCGTGAAGTTGTCACTCTCGAGGACAAGGTTCTCGATGACAGCGTCGACCTGGGGATCAGAGTATTCGATACGAGGAATGGGAACGTATGCCACGTTCTCGAAGACGGCGGGGAGGATAGTCTCCGTGAGGTCCTTGACCAAGTGTGGCTTGAACGTTGGCTTGCCATTTTCGTCATTTCCGAGGTCAGTGAAAAGCTTTTCGACGACAACAGCAAACTGTTTGTTCTGAGTATCCTCATCGAACTGGTTGGCGAGGAACTTGATCTCGTCGATGACGCGGTCAGTGTGGGTCTTGTACTTCTGGCGAAGCAAGTAGTCGCCATGGCTGTACAGCTTGTTCCACTCCTCAGTAGATGCTTCTTCCAGGATGTAGCCCTGCTCCTGAAGAGAGCGGCGAATGTACTTGTCCACAGACTTGAACCAGTCTTTCAGCTCTGGGTCCTTTTGCGCATCTTCGTAAATCTGGTTCACCGAAGACCACAAGTCGTCGCTGGACGTGCCGTTGGCGAACCTCTCGATCAATGTCTTGAGGTCAGCCTCAGCCTGAGCAAGGGAGGACCTAGTACCCTTAACGGTGCCGGTGCCACCCTGAGCCAGTGTGTTTGCATGGCCACCGTACTGCTCAGCCAAATCCAACAGGGTCGTAATAGCCTCCTGATAGTCAGGGTGCTGCTGGCATTCAAGAATCATCTTCTTCAATCGCCAAATAGTCTGCTCGCGACGCTCCTGGGGAATCTTTTTCTTGAGGTAGTCCAGAGTCTTGGCACGATACTCCGCAGCCCGCTTGTTTGCGGCCTCCTTTGCCTCCGCGGCGTCCTGCTCGGTCATGCCTGTCCTCTCATGAGCAGTTTGCTTTGCGGCATCGACACCTGCTGCGACATTGACACCACTGTCGGCGCTGGTCTGGGCAGCGGTGGCTGCGTTGTCGGCCACGTGCTGTGCGTCTTGCTTCGGGTCATTGCCCTTGTAAGTCTTCTGGAACTGTCCTTTAAGCTTCTGCTTCGAGAAGTCGGGGGCATCATGCCAAGTATTATCGTCGGCGGGCCGATCGATCTGGGCCAATCGCTCCTCAGACGGCTTCACCTTGCCAGCAGCATTTGTAGCGGCATCACCGGCAATATCACGCAGCAGGACGGTGGCATCATTCACTGTAAGGGTATTAGTAATGGCCTGGTAAGACTTGATGTGCAGTGAGTGGACATACAAAGCTTGCGGAACTGGCCATTGGTAATGATCAAAGTCCCGAGTGTGCGCAACCCTTGGAGTGCCTTGTCGCCATGCTGTTGGGCGGTCTCCTTATTCACCGGAACATTGGGCGTGCCGACAGCCTTCGGATCAAACTGTGTGGTCTGCCAGATGAAATCCTGAAGCAAGTTGCCTTCGTTCTTGGACAGCAGGAGGTTCTTGGCCTGCACGACGACTTCGCGGAAATCCTTGACAAGAGCCTTGCCCTCGGTGGAAAGCTTGTCGGCGGGACTCGAGAGAGCCTTGGAAGCCAGGAAGCTGTTCAGAGCGATATCGATTTGGTCGTTCTAGCGCAGAGTGGGTTAGAAACAATCGATTGGCCTGGCAACACGAGCTGCGACATACCGATGGGACCTTGCCGTTCTGGAATGCAGTGGCAATGCCGTAGATCTGGAGCTTCCTGTTCACGTCTGCCTCCTTCTTCTTCATATCAACGGGTTTATTGACGTTGGTTGACGCCATGATTACTTCGTAAGTGGTGTTTAGCCGTGTTCGAATTACTACTGTGATAGCAGAGCGTCGGTTACTGGAGGTTGTGGGGGGGGGGACTGGGAGGCGAGCTGCCTGGGTATCAAAACAATGGTAAGGGGGGTTGGGGTATCACGTTGTTGGTAAGGGGGAAATTGTTGATGAACAAGCGTCACCAAGAAAAAAAAGAAGGATGGCAAAGGGAGAAGAAAGGAAGGGCAGGGGAAGGTGGGCAGATGGTCAAAGTTGGTTTATAGAACTTTGACTCGGCGCCAGTCACTCAAAGATGCAAGCATGGGACGAGTGGTTGGTCGTTCTGGAGGCCTAGTGCGGTCGTCCAGACGTGCGTGCGTTGCGTTGCGTTGCGAGGGTGGTACCTACGTTTGCTGCCGTGGTTGTGACGTGAACCAGTACGTCATATGTACAGCAGCACCGACGTCAAAACAACCTCGCCGTCAAGGGGTAACTTGCCAGAGGGAAGGGTGAGATCGGGGTGGAAATGAACAATGCCAATGGACGAGAAGCAGCGTCGAACTACCTCCAATTGCAGCTAGTGGCGTGCCGGGTTACCAGCCTTGACAGGCAGAGCAACCTCGTCGCTGTGCTGTTTCCAGCCGCCCACAGGCTGGTCCCAAAAGAATGAGCAGGTCGAGATGTGCAATGGTCCGGGCCCAATCGAGAAGTATGACGCTCGGTGTGTCTGTCGATCATCACCGTCTGTGCGGGTCAGCACCCCCTGGCCCCTAGGTACTATACCGCAGTAGGACAGTTCGATTGTCTGGACGTGTCCCATGTCATGTTCGTCGCCCACAGTGGCCCTCTAATTTCCTACGTGGCTGCATGTTGCAGAGAAAAAGACGCGAATGGCCTAGCCTGATAGCATAGCATCGCATCCAAGAGACTGGCGAGAATTGGTCTTGCTCGTTGTCCCACATTCATTCAGGTCACAGTGGCAGCAGAGTGGGAGCTTCAGGAGTCTCACAGAAAGTTTGATCCCACCCAGCCAATGTTTCTCGATGCTGCAGCAATGTGGCAGTTGTGGGCAGGCGCTTAACCCACCAGCCCACCAGGGCGGCACAAGCCCGCCCAGGCCTTGCCTGAGCTTTCAGGGATGGGAGACGACGAAATTGAAAGAGATTGAGAGAGGCCTCACCAGTTCCGCGTCACAGAAACACACAATTTTGAGATTCATCAGAGGGGAGAAAAGAGCAGGGATGACCAGCCGGGAACAGGGTTACCCTCGTACCCTGCCCTGGTGCGGTGGCAGCTCTGGCCTGTTCTGGTCTGCAGCCAGGTGGGTCTGCCGTGAGCTTCCCCCGGATGTCCTCTCGTCTCGCCTACTAGCAGGCTCAGCCATGCCCATGCCTTGTTTTGTCCTTGCCTAATCTTGCGATTGAACTCCCCATATCAAGATGAGACAGCACATCTGCGCGCAAGACTCGCCAATGCCAGCTGCCACCTTGCATTGAGGCCAGGGAGGGGCCAATTGGATTTGACGGCGCCGGTGTCGTTGTGCCACATGTACACACACACACACACACACACACACACACACACACACACACGCATGCATGCACACATGAAGTATGTAAGTAATCTACGGTTCTGTGACGGGCGGGCGTTTTTGAGTTGAGCTGAGCATGTTGGAGCAGGCGTGCCAAGACAATCATATGATCGGGGGGACTGGGCCTGGACCTGGGCAAGCAGAAGCTGGGGCAAGCTTAGGCAGCTCTCGAGGAGGCGGCGTGTCGATGCATGACGTCAAGCCTGTTTAATGTCTATTGGCGGCGCAAGTGTTGCTTTCAGCTTGTCCATGGCTTCGGCGCCAGACGTTTCCATGCGCGTGGCTTTATCTCCATGATGCGTTTCGCATCACGAACGGGACATGGTCTTCCAAATCGACGGGTCTGGTCCTTGCCGCTGATGTTTGATGTTTTTATATGCCTGCCCTTTGCCTCCCTCTCTGCTTGTGTCTTGGCAACACATACATTTTCCCAGCCAGTCCAGTCCCACCCGTTAACGGCACGCGACCCCCTTCAATGTTTGCAGGTTCCTTTGCAGGCCCCACCAGGGCGGGAAGCCGCAGATTAGTGTGACAGCCATTACAGGGTAATGATGCAACCAGCTCCCGGCGCAGCGATGTGACCGCTGCAGGGGCTGGTGTCTCTTGCCTTCCATCGTGCTTACTGCGCACTGTTTGTATCCCATGCCCATACTACAGCACCACCTAAAGTGTTAAGTGCCATTCACCAGACGGGAGACAGCCCGATCACTATAGATATTTTCCGAGGTGGAGCTTTTCCCCCGGCGGCTAATGCTTACCATTGTGGACATATGAGATGTCCGCATGCGTGCCAGGGGCGAAGGGTGGTTACCGTCTTAGCGATTGCGCAATTGAGTTTTCGAGCTCGGCCTTACTACACGTGATCGTACCGAAAAAGGTAGGCATACGCGGTCGATCGTGCCTCTAGTCATTAGCACGGTCAATTACTGGACTGAAATTCTTCTTGAGCCATACTGTGTCTTCGTGTTGCTGTTCTCAGAAAAATAGGTAACAGGCAGCAGGCGGCCAGCGGGCAGCGGGCTGCAGGCGCTTAGGCAACCATCTGCTCTTTGCGTGCCGTCTACGGCCCATCCATTGTGAACTTTAACAATAGACGCAGCCTGCATGATCCAGCGCATTCCCCAATGGCCCAATGGATGTTGTAATACGCTTACTTGACTGTTTGTGTAAAGTCGCTGTTGGGAACTGTGGGCAGTGGGGATGTAGGGGAAGGTGCGTCCCCGAAAGTAAACAAAGGGATTCTGAGGGCTTCGGATGGGCAACGCTCGCCCAGTTTCGGTTCTGTAGGGCTGCGAAGTTGATCGACGTCCGGGAAACTTGGGGAAATGGTAGACCAAAAGAGTGTGATGATCCCTGGGTCTCGGAATCGATGGAATTGATAATACGCGGCGTTGGTGTGATGGTTTCCTTCAAAATGACTGACGGGCAATCCGGGAGGTTTCGGTCCAGCTGATCCTGTTGTTGACTCTCTGAGCAGCAGTTGGTGATTGATGGCTTTCCTGGTGGAGGCAATTCCTCCTGGACAATGCGTTTGAACGGTCACTGTCCCAGTCTCATCACCATGAAGTGTAGGTATGGGCCACCAGGCCAAAAAGTGATGTGTATTCGAGAGAAAACTGCCACTGAATCTGGCTGCCAAGAAACTCGCTTTAGTACCCCACCCGTTGGTCTATCGCTCCTGCCCACAGAGCCTTCTGTACTGTAGCTGGTCCCTTACCCCTGCCTTTCCTCCTTCCTGGTCTGGGCTGGGCTGGGCTGATGTAAGCTTCACTTCACATGATCTGGCGAGGCAGACGCGACGAACCACCAGGCAGCACTCCCATAAACGGCCGTCGCGCCTCGTGTTCGCCAACGACCTCTTCAGAGGCCACTATTTCTTCACTCTCAGGACATTTTGACTTCATCACTTCTTCTGAACTCACCACAACCGCATCTCATGTTGACCGAGCAAGCCTCACGCCCACCATGAGTCCACACATCCACCAAGACCCCTCGCCCAGCGAGTCTGTCAATGACGAGGAGGCTCGCATGTACGGCCACTCCCTCGATGAAATCAACGAAAAATTCCCAAATCGACCCCACAACCACTCGCGTACGTTGCCATTCGCTGAGCTTGTCAAGACTTTCTTCGAGCCTCTGAAGAACGGGCCCCCAAGTATCGGCCCCGCCGCAAGGGCCCGCGGTCGCAAGCCGATGACACGGACTGAGCACAAACGAAGAACCATTGACGGATTCTTGTCACATTGGCGCACTGCTGTTGGGGATGACATATACCCGGCCATGCGCCTGATCATCCCTGATCACGACAAGGAACGACCTATGTACGGGTTACAGGAATCGACTCTGGGGAAATTGCTCGTCGGGATCATGAGCATTGCCGCTGACTCTGTCGACGCCAAGAGCCTCACTGACTGGAAAAATCCGAAGGGCAACACCCGAGCGGCCCGGATGGCCGGGGACTTCCCAGGACGCTGCTTCGAGGCCGTTAAGCAACGGATGCCAAAAGGTGAAGGTTTCGGGAACATGACGATTGCAGAGGTGAATGAGCTGCTTGACAAGCTGGCCCCCGCCAGTGGAAAAGCCGAGCAGCGGCCAATCTTGGAAGTGTTCTACAGAAAGATGGGCGCTCTGGAATTCAAATGGCTTTTACACATCATCATGAGGCAAATGAGGGTCCATACCACGGAGAATACCATGTTGCAAGCGTGGCATCCGGATGCTTTGCGGATGTTCAATTCTTGCTCAAATCTGCGGGAGGTCTGTTGGTCCACCTGGGACTGCAATACTCGTCTCGATGACGATAAAATGAAGATTTCTCTCATGTCAATCTTTCAGCCGCAGCTTGCACCGACCTCCAATATGGCCGACTCGTGGGAAAAGATCGTCCAGAAACTTGGCGTCACAGCAGAAGAGCCAGAGTTTTGGATGGAGGAGAAGCTCGATGGTGAGCGCATGCAAATGCACGTTGACAGGGACAACAAGGGCGAAATGCGTTTCGGGTTCTGGTCCCGCAAGGGAACCAACTACACCGACCTCTATGGGAACTCTCTTGACGACCAAAACTCGGCCCTTACCCGCCATCTGAGAAATGCGTTTGCTGATGGGGTGGTGAGCTGTATCTTGGATGGCGAGATGATCGGCTTCGACCCCAGGAATGGGGAGATGGTGACGTTTGGGACCCTGAAGACTCACGCCCTCCACGCCCGAGACCATCCGTACGACAACCAGAGCCCAAGACCTCTCTTTCGTATTTTCGATGTCTTGTACTTTTTTAACGAAGATGTCACCGCGTGCTCGCTTCGGGAGCGCCGCAGAATCCTCGAAGCGATCATCAAAGATGTCCCCGGGCGCTTCGAAGTTCACCCCCGACAAATTTGCACATCCCCGTCGGAAATAGAGCCTTATTTCCGGAAGATTATACAAGACTCTTCCGAGGGAATCATGCTTAAAAATCCGAAGTCCCCGTATGTCCTAAATGAACGGTCTTGGAATTGGGCCAAAGTTAAGCCTGAGTACATGAACGAACTTGGTGAGAACCTGGATTGTGTCATCATTGGAGGGTACTACGGTAGCGGAAGACGCGGGGGATTTCTGTCCAGTTTCCTTTGCGGATTAAGAGCGAGTAAGCACGAGATCGAGAGCGGAAATGCTGGCCCCGAAAAATTCTTCAGCTTTTTCAAGGTTGGGGGCGGCTTTAAGGTGGAAGACTACGCGGAGATACAACGTCTTATACCAGAGGATAAGTGGCACGATTGGAACCCCAAGAGTGCGAGACCTTACATCGAGTTGGCCGGTGAAGGCAGATACTTTGAGAGGCCAGATCGATGGGTTCGACCCAGCGAGTCGATCGTCATCGAGGTCAAAGGTGCCAGTGTCGAGGATTCAACATCTTTCAGCGTACGAAAGACACTGCGTTTCCCCCGTTTTCGCCGCATTCGGGTTGACAAGGACTGGACCGATGCCCTCGACATCGACGAATGGAACGAAGTCCGTTACAAGGCCAAAGAGGAGTTGGACCAGAAGAGGGAGATACAGATTGAGAAGAAGAGGAAGAAGGCAGCCACGAACAAGAGGCAAAGGACTGAGCTCACAATACTTGGTGCCTCTGACACCATTACGGTCGAGAAGTCCAAGCTCTTCGAGGGCATGTCATTCCACGTACCTGGCAGATCCAAGATCTTGGACATGACACAAGCTGAAATTGAGAACCTGGTGAAAGAACATGGTGGCTCCGTTGTCCAGAACGCAGCCAGGGTGGCCGAGGGAAAAGCCATTGCACTTGCGGATAGGGAGAACATGTTGCTCCAGTCTTTGTTGAGGAGGGAATGGGAAGGAGTGCAGTTCATCATCAGTCCCAAGTGGGTGGCCGATTGCATCAAACAGGAGTACATACTCCCCTACGAGGACGAAGACCTATTCCTCGCCCCGGACGACATGCGCGCCCTCGCTGCGGACAACACCGACCAGTACGGCGACAGCTACTACCGAGATCTGGATTCCGACGAGGCGGCGAGGCTCTTCGCCCTCATGAAGGAGGGCCGCGCGCCAGTCGGTGACGATTTCGACAAGAATGAATTCTACGACCAGCTCGAGGCCCGCGGCCACGAGCTGCCGCAGTCACGGGGGTTCCTGTTTCGGAGATGCCGTGTCTACCTCGCACAGGTGGAGGGCAAGGCAAACGCGCTGACGACGGCCCGGCTGGAGTCCTGGGTCCGTTTCGGAGGCGGCGAGGTGGCGGACGACCTCGATGATGGCGTCGTCACGCACGTCGTCGTCGTGAGCCGCGGCGATGACGCGGGCGCGAAGAAGGCCGCTGCGGACATCAGGACCCGGGTCAGCCAGAGGCAGGACCTGAAACGCCCCTACGTGGTGACAGAGAAGTGGTTGGAGAGGTGTTGGGAGGAGGAGACCCTTGTGGCGGAGGAGCCGTACTTCACCTGATGAGATGGGATGGAGTTGTCAGTGACTGAGAGCAATTTGAGATGTGAGAAGTCGAGGTTGTTTGGACGATCTGACTGACTCCACTGGAAGTCGGAGAGATGCTGCATATCACACCGTTGGGCTCGACCGGTCACCGAGATTGATGATTTCCTTTTCGTTGTTTGTATTTGAGCGGAGATACCACCAAGTCACTTATTTTGCCGCACTAGTGAATAAGACTGTTCACTGATCGTGATATTCATGCTTCTGGTGCATATGTGAGATCAAGGTGTGATGCTCCCGCAATGGCGATGTACGTGTGTATTTCTGACTCTACGCCCATGGTGCCACAACGACTGAGTTGTTGTGCCTCTCCTTGACAGAAGTGAAGACGTTCGATAGGAGAAGATTGTCTTTTGGAGGGGGATACTGTATGTACCGCAGTTTAGCCGTATTTTGTGATATCTGAAGTCACTCCTCACATCGTGAGCTTTTGCCACCACGATCGCAAGAGGACGCCACTGCGGCATAGAAATCGATGGACAAGCTTCCACCTTTTCCGATTCTCATTTGTCCTCTTATATGTGTATGGCCTTGAGCAAAAATCGACAATCCTGTACAATCTTGCCCTCTTGGGTTGACTCCGTTCACTGAACATTCTAGATTGACCACCATGCTCATGTACGACGTCATGCAAAGTGACCGGATAGGCGATGCAGTCTGGATCTCTTCGGAGCTGTGATTCTGCACTACTAATAGCTAGCTATATAATATCCAGAAACTTCCCATTCGGCATGTTGATAACATCTCTCACTGGGCTGCCGGCTCCGCAGGTGCCGTCTCAGCCCCTAGTGGCGGTGCCGGCGTCATCACAGTATCAGTGTCCGCGACAGGAACAGCGGCAGCAGGGGAGGGTAATTGTCCCGCTGGGGATGTCTGTGCGGCCACTGCTGGGGCCGGGGCAACCGCCTTTGAATCATCAGGCGAAGGCATCACGAGCGGCACTCCCGGCGGCGGAGGAGGAGGAGGCACAGCCGCAGGCGCCACGACAGGATTCGGCACCGGCACTGAGGCGGGGACAACAGGCGCAGGCTGCGCGCTCGCAGCCTGTCCCATCGGAGCTGTCGGGGCAGCAGTCGCGGGCGCCGGCGGTGCTGGCCCCGATGTCCCAGACACCTCCAGCTTGGCCTTCTCCTCAGCCGCCAGCTTCTCCTCCTGCTCTTTTTTCCGCTCTTCTGCCTCCTTCTTCTCCTTCTCCTTGCGCTCTAGCCGCTCCTTCTTCTCGTCCTCCGTCTCGGGTCGGGTGAAGCGGGCCGGGACGCCCTGGGCGGCGTCGTCCCCGCGGCCGACCCAAGTGCCCGTGAGCTGGCTCCACTTGAATTCTCCGGCAACGAGCTTCTGGATCTCCTTGTAAGCGTAGGCGTTGTAGAAGGGAAGTCCTGTCTTTCGGTCCCTGTACCGCGCCGGGTGGTTGGTGATGACGCAAAGGGGAGCGTGTGGTGGTTCTGGATATTGGTTAGCGGATACACTGCGATGGGTTTGAGATATTTCATTGACTTACTCGCCAATTTGCTCATCTTCCGTCCGAACAGGATCTGGGTCTGCACATCGGGCTTCTTGATTGCATCTTCGTCAAAGTCCTGGAGAATAATGCAACTGCGCGTGACCTTGCCCTCTAACGGAGGCTCTGGCTCTGGGGGTTCAGGTGGCGGTGGAGGCTTCTTAGGAGCCGCCGATTTGGCTGCGGCCTTCTTCTCCTTGGCCTGCGCCTCCTTTTGCTGCTTCTTGGTCAGCTTTGCAGGAGTCGGAACCGGAGGTGGAGTCTGAGCCGGAGTTGTGGTCGGGATTATAGGCTGGAAGCTAGCCGTCGTGTGTATTGGCGATGGCTTTGGCGCCGGAGGCTGGGACGGTGTCGGAAAGGCGGCAAGGGGGCTGGGAGCCGGATTTGCTAATGGCACTGGGACAGAAGGAGTGGGAGCAGGTGTTGAGGGGTTCATGGGAGAGGGGGAGTGAGAAGCATTCGGAGCAGCCAGGCCGGCGGGGCGTGGAGCATGTGGAGATGAATATCCCAACACCGGCATCGGTCCATTGAGCATACTGGGCATGCCGACTGGAGGCGCCAGAACACTTGGTTGAGATGGTTGGGCGAAGTGAGGGTTCGGAGGAGGCATGAAACGCGGGCCTATGTCCGGTCTAAGGGCCAACGGCAAGTGCGAATTGCTTTGAGGCTCCGTTTTGACAGGTGGTGAGGGCATCGATGGAGCTAAGCTTGCCGACGGAGAGGGCATCGAAAGGGGTGAAGGCCCAGACATTTGGGACAAGGAACTCGGACCCGGTATTGCTGGAGAAGCAGACAAGGGCCTCGGAGGAGGTGTCCCACGAGCAGTGGCCATGGGAGCAAATACGTTTGGGCCGGAAACTCCAGGGGACATTGAATCAGGTCTTGGGGCAGATACTGGGCGAGGTGGAATGGAGATTGGTGCTGCTGACGCTGGCGCTGCGGGCGCTGGCGCTGCTGGCACTGGTGCTGGTGCTGGCACTGATGCTGGCACTGATACTGGTGGTGCTGCAGCTGCTGGTGCTGAAGGCGCTGACAGCGGCACCGGCGATGGCGCAAGCACTGGCGCTGGCGCCGAGATAGGTGTAGAAATAGGTGCAGTATCTGCCGGCAAGGATGGTGACGGGTTCCTAGCGGTCGTTTGCTCAGCGATCGTCTTCTCAGTTGTTGTCTTTTCGGCTGACGTCTGTTCAGCGACCGGCTGCTCACCGGCAGTCTTCTCAACGCTTTTCTCCTCAGTGCTTGCCTGATCAGTGGTAGCTTCCGTTCTCTCAGTTGGCTCCGCCTTCGGTCCACCGGGCTCCCCTGGCGTTTCCGCCACAGGAGGAAGACTTGGAGCCCCCTGAGCCGTGGGGGTAGGCAAGGCTGTCTCCGATGCTGCTGTCTCGGCCTTGGGGCTTGCTGTAGCCGTGGTAGCCGCCGTCGAGACGGCCGTGGACGGCCGATCGGGCTTGGGGCTTGGTGCGGCTGTGTTTGCAGCAGTAGACGTGGCAGTGGGTGGCCTTTTCCGCTTCGGCTTCTCTTCGATGGAAACCAGCTTGCCGATGTTCTTCAGCTGGGTCTCGCCCAGGTCGACTATACCACTCCACATGGTGACGACCGGCCCCTCCAGCCTCCGGTTGTTCAACGCCGCCAGCTTTGCTCGCCGCTCCTCCTCGCGCACCTTCTCGGCCTCCTCCCATCTGTTCAGGCTCTTTGCGTTCCGCGTCTCCACGATTGCAGCCTCTATCAACCTCTCCGCCTGGGTCATTGGCGGCTTCTTCATGGCCTCCAGTCTCTTGGCCTTCTTCTCCATCATCTCCATCTGCTTCTTCCGCCTCTCCTCGCGCTCGACCATCTGTTGGTGCAGCTGCTCCTTGCTCAGCTTCGTCGTCTTCCGGTTGGATGAGCGCGTGGGCATGTCGGCGGCCGAGGGCAGCCAGCTCGCGCGCTCCGACTTCTTCTTGGGCCTCGGCTGCGGCGGCGGCGGCGCGGTGCTGCTGGTCGGCGTGGCCGGCTGGCTTATCCTGACCTTTTTTCTGAATTTCGCGGGGATGGCGTCCTGGGCCTTGCGCTTGCGCGCCGCGAGCTTCTTCTCCCGCTCCTTGCGCTGCAGCTCCTTCTCGCCCTCGTCTTCGGCCTCGCCCTCGTTCTCGCCGTCGTCGCCGTCGTCGGATGAGTCCATCTGCGCGTCCGAGCCGTCATCCTGCTCCTTGTCGCTGAAGCCCACGTCGTCCTCATCTTCCTGGAACAGGAGCTCGAGGTCGGAGTCTTCGTCGGCAGGCTCCTCGTTCGCCAGCATGGACTTCATGCGGTTGCCGGCGGTCGACCGCTTTGCGCGCGCTGTCGCCAGCCATTCCACCTGGGGCGCAGGGGAGCCGCCGGAGTCGCTATCGGAGTCGCTGCTGGTGGCATTGCTGTCTGCATCGGTCAAAGGCTCCGGAATAGGAGGAGGCGCGTCTTTGGCTTCGGTTGACATCGTGCTTGTTATGTGCCCATTCCAGGCATTGCGGCCGCAACCAGAGACGAAGATTTGGGGCGTTTGCCTATTGTATCATATTATGATGAACCACTGAGAACCAGTCCCTGGTGTTCTTTATCGGTCGTTTGTCGTCAAGAGAAGGGTATGGTTGCTGCGTGGTGCGTCGTCGCGTTCTGTGACCTGAGGGTGGCTGCTTTGGGTAGATGTAAATCTGAAAAAAAGTTGACAGTTGCTGACCAGTCGAGCAACGCGACTGCACGTCAGGCTCTACTTAGTACTGTAGCATGTGACATCACACAGCAGGGCTGAAGCCAGCGCGGCTCGACCCCCGCAAGTCCAGTTGGTGAGCCTGGGTCTGGGCGCCACCAACTGCCCCGCGACCCATTTGTCTGGTCTGGTCCTTGCTTTCCTCACCAGTCTTCTGGAGACTCCTGTACTTTCACTCTTGGATCATGGCTGTCTCGGTACTGATACGAAACTTTCGAAGATGGTGTCAGACACCGACCGCTGTTAAGATCATGTTGTATCTACTAGATTAATGGCCTGGATCTCTTACAATTCACCTCACATTGAGACCGGCCCTGCCAAAAAGGCATGCTTGATCCTTGAGGACTTACGTTGGATGGCTTTACTCCAAGAAATTGCTATATGGCATTGCCTATCCTAACTTGTCATCCCAACGAAAACTTCCGGGATGAGTTTCCACAACGGCAATGCCAACACACCCCAAATAGTATCCTGAATATGCCTGTCAAGAAGACATCCATCACTGCAGCCACAGCTCCCCCAGCTCCTTCGTCTCACCAGCGACCTCGATCTTGACGGGCTCCGCCGCAAGGACAACACCTATGAGGCGGACCCACTCCCCGGTACGATTCGCCAGCCTAGGAGGGACCCAGTCAGCACACACTCTCAGCACTAATCATCACGCTCATATCATACGGCCTCGTGTAGTTGGCCGGCTTCAGTTCAGGTAGGGGAAAACACTCACGCGTGCATAGACCCCCTCTGGACGATGACATCCCCAGCGCGCGCAAGAGTCTGCTCCACCCTGGCGTACGAGCCCTTGCCGTCGACGACGTCGAAGCCCGCCGGCGGCGTCACGACCGTGATCTCGCCGCTGAGGACGACGACGTAGTCGGTTGAGGGCGTCCGGTGCTGTGCAGGAGAAAAGAGGGGTCAGCTGGCCATCTCCACACGCATATGTTTTATTGTGGAGGGTTGACATAGACATACCATGGGGGTATAAGAGTTCGGCGCCAGATCCAGGTAGTAGATGGTCGCGCCGCCCGGCATGACGATCCCGGAGCCGGGCACGGTGTCCAGCTGAGGCCGGCCACTGCGGATGTCAGTTGTGTCAGCAAGTCGATTGCTCACACACACACACGCGTACACACATGTTATGCCCTTTTGCGCCGGATCTGGGGGAGACTTACGCTTCTTCGTTCGAGGTGGGAATGGCCGTATGAGTTGCGACAGGCGCCTTGTTCATCTGCGGCATGATGGGGACGGGCTCGAGGCTGTCCACGATGACCTCGACCCCGGGCTCGGCCTGGTCCTGTGCCCTGCTGTTTGCGTCGTTGGAGACCAGGAGCCTTCGGGGGTTGGGGAGTGAGGACGCCATGTTGCTTCTGGGTGTTGATTGATGCCTTTTGAGGTCTAGGGATAAGTGTTGCTTGATGATATCGGTCCGAACGAGTCGTGTATGAGCTGACTTTCGAATTATCTTGTACGTCCTTTGAGGCAGACTTTATATCCTCTGTATGCATACCCCCATGCATGTTCTTCCTGCACAGCTACGCGGTTCGAGATGGCTTCTCGCCCGGAAGCCATTCCTACGATCCTCCAACCACTACATTTCAAAGCATCCCCACCCCGTACAGTAGTGTTGGAATCTGCAATCCTTCGCATTTGACGCGACGATCGAATTGACTAGAGGCTTTGGGCTCTTCGAGGTAGCCCATATGATGACAAAATAAGCAGCTTGGTAAGCCTGCATAGGTAAGCACCCCTATGAAGCCCTGCGCGAAGGATCATGAGGGGTCCCACCCACAACCAGGGGCCACTGCCTGACCTGAAGTAATCACTGGGAATTGGAATATTGTTCACCCGTGGGCAAGAAGCATGTGGATTTGAGGCTTGAAAGTACAGCACTTCTCATTGTCTTTGCAGATACAATGCCAGTTGCTACGCGGCGAAAATTTCACCGTATTGCTCAGCTTGACACGGTTGGAGGGCGGGGGTCAAAATCCGGCGTAGAGCTCCTGTACACTCACAGAAGAAGCATTGCTACAGATCAAACCTGGGTCTTGAAGGCTTGATAATAAGATGCGATCTACCTCAATCCGCTCAAAGTAGTCTCCACATCCCTGAGGCTATCCTCCAACGCCTCGTCGTGGATCTTGACAATCTTTCCCATGAGCTGCTCCACAATCCCCAGAACAGCACTGACCGAGTGGACATAGCGCCTCTGCATGCCAGCGTGCGTGTTCTCCAGCAGCGCCGCGACGAGCTGCAGCACTGCGACCTGGAACTCGTACACGACCGGCGGCTGGTCGGCGTCCGGCACGTCCCACGCCGCCGCCGCGGTGACGACCGCCATCCACGCCTCGCGGCTGCCGGGGCTCTCCCTCTCCACCACGGGGATCAGCACCCGCGCTATCTCTATGCCCCTCGCCGCAGCCTCATTATCATGGCCCGCAGACGATGTGGGCCGGAGGATGCCGAGCAGGTCCCGCGTGAGGACCTCCCAGCCGTTGTGGTCTAGCAGCGAGGCAGCGCCATCCTCGAGGGCGGTGGTCCCCTCCAGGGCGACAAGGACGGGCCGCCGGAAGTCGAGGCGCGCCCCGTCCTCTGCGCTTGACTTGTACAGGTCCATCAACATGTCTGTCAGTCCGATCGCCTCCTCCCTCAGCATGTCGTTGTCGTCCTCGCGCAGCCAGATGGCCAGCGTCCTGACTGCGGCGAGGATCAGAGGGTCCTGGCTGGCGGTGTCGATCTTGGAGTCCCATGCCAGTGTTAGGTGTGAGCCCCGCGACGTTTTGGCCTCCCCCAGCCTTGCGTCTGGATGCAGGCCCATGGCGCCTGCTTCTGCGGCGTCCCACCGGTCGCGCAGGTACTCGATGGCGAGGGACAGCGTTTCCGCGATGGACTGGCGGAGTTTCAGGAGGAGGTCTGGGGCCATCATGAGTGATGATATGGGGTTTTCCAGGCTCTCGTCCTCTAAGAAGCGAACGAGGAAGCCGATGAAGGCCGAGACGACGTCGAAGGCTGATGCGAGCCGTTTGGATGTGCTCTCGTAGTCGGGGCTGTTGAGTTGGCCCAGGAGATTGGGGAATGATGAGCGGAGGTCAACGAGTATCAAGTTGACCAAGAGGTATGGGAACGGCTTCTCTGACTTTCCTTCGTCTGTGAAGAGCAGTGTCGAAGCCTCGGCGGGACAGATCTGGAGCAAGGAGGCCGCGAGATTTGTGTAAGCGGCTCGGCCGGCTGCTGTAGGTTTGCTGGTCACCAGATTGCGGATGAAGCCGGTGACTGTCTTCAACCAGGAAGGATCTCGAGGCACGCACTGCAAAGCTGTCAGCTGCGAGTCCTTAGACTGAGTGTCGACCTGAGCAATTAGCTCACCTCAGGGTCGAGCCTGCGAAGAAGCTCGGCGAGGAAGGCCAGCAGCGTAACTGCATCTGTTCCTTTGAACGAGGCAATCAAGCCTTGGATGGTCTTGTCGATCTTGGATTTCACGGAGGTCGCATCTTCCACGAGGGTAGCAGACTGGGAGTAAGCATATAGGAAGATATCCAATGCAAGAGGCTGCGAAGGAGCGATCTCGACGAGAGCGCTGACGTCTTCTATGACCATGAACTCTTTCGCCCCTTCTGGATGGCTGACCAGGGTCAAGAGAGTCTGAAGAACCAGCTGTGTGGTGTCGTCGGAGCTGCACTCATGTGTCAGCAGGGCTCGCAGAAGATGGAGCAGAGAGCCACCTACCTGTGCAGTATCACCGACACCAAGGCCGGTATCCGGCGTACAAGACTTGAGTGCTTCTTGGAGTCATCTGGGAGGAGCACCGAGAAAATGTGTACGACAGCAACTGCAATATCGACCATGTCCTTGGCGTCTTTGTTCGATGGGCCCTGCTTGGCACCGCTCCTCAGGAGGCGATCCAGGAACTTTGGCGACACGCTGTGCCACAGTGTCGTGACGGCTTCCTCATCTTCTCGCAGTTGTGGTGAGTTGTCGAGGACAGACTTTAGAAGTGCGAGGCCGACAAACCTTGAAGTGTCGTCCTTGGTCTTAAGCAGATCCTGGATCCTCTGTATCGTTACGGAAGTCTCGGGCTCTCGGCTGTTGATGCTGTCGCTGCTGTGCGCGTCTTGAACCTGACTTGCATCTGCCCGAGATGAGGCTTCCGCAGCCATGACTTTTGCTGGTCTCGGCCACCTGCGCACTGAGCGCGAGTATCGATTGAACGCCTCACTTTAGGTGCACTGCTAAACGCAACTCGTCTCTGGCTTTTCCGACGAACATGGGTCAGATAAGGCGACCGTGAAGTTGGCTCCCAATATACTTACTTACCCAAAGCTCGTAGGGTTGACCTGGGGTATTTGTCCTGTGAAATTTTTAGTGACGTCAGGGTTTTTCAGGGTCCAGCGGCCTGCTCCCGGCGCCCAGGTTGCGGCCCAGGCATGGCATGGCTACGTGGACAAAGGCTATTCTTTTGACCGAAAGAAAAAAGGAAAAACAAAAAAGGGGGGGGGGGGAGTATCGTGGGTCTTGGCCTTGTCACATGAAGACCTGCCATTCTTGAGTTCATCAAAAGACCAGAATGACCCTAATCCACCATATGGCGCAAGATCTTCGGTCTCTACAGCTAACGAGCTGCCGAGTTGGAGATTCGATCCTGTCGCCCACCCTGCGGAAGGCAATGATACAGAGTGTATATTGGTTTTCGCCGCATGTAGCGGAATTGCTTACATATACGGACTGTGAACTTTCCAAAGTCTAAGAAACAAGCTGAAAGTGTCAAGGGATCATCTGGCAGGTATTTTGCCCTGTTCTACCACCTTGCTCTTGCTTGAAAGATAACCTTGGAATACGAACCATTTCTCTAGAGCTCTGCATCGACGACAATGCCCCAGGGTGCCCATGTAGTCCGTGGAAATTGGACCCTGCTATCTGTCAGAACAAAGAAAACAATTAGCAACGAGAAAGAAAAACAATGAGGCCTCATACAATCCTGAGGCTGGATATGAAGCGCTTCCCCATAAACCTGCCAAAATATCGCAAACGTATTCGACTGAACATCAAACGAAACATGAAGATTCTATCACGACTAAATGAATACGGCCACAGGCATGACACTTATTACGGTACAAAATTATTAAAGCATGCCAAATGTGAGCTTTCAAACGTGTAGCCATCTTTATTCAAGTCGATGTGGCAGTACATCGTCCTGGGGATTTGCCCTATGATTGAAATTCAACAGTGTCTTGGCTTTCCGTGAACAAGAGTCATTCGCCTCTTCATGCCGACGTCGGCCGCATCTCCAATTACAACCAAATATCAGTGCGCATATGAGCACAAACCTTCATATACACCTCATTACTTTTGGCTCTATTATTCGGCTCGGCCTTCATCATCTTGATTCTTTGTTTGTTTACTTCGAAAGACCGTAGACCAATTCATCTAACTAACATAGACGTTCAAGTGCTTGCCTGGTACAACGAACTGGTCCCATGGCAAGATGGCCGAAGCAACACGCACAGCGTTCGGTCATGAGATGCTCAAGAAGCACTTCCTCTTGGATGAGACATACAATTGTCTTAATCATGGTAAGAAAACTTCACTCGAGATTGCACTCGAGATCTGTCCACATTCTCACACACACAACTGTAGGGTCCTTCGGCAGCACAGTCAAACCTGTCCGGGATGCCATGCGCCAGTTCCAAGACGCCTCTGAAGCTGCACCAGACCGGTATATCCGCTATGAGTACCCGGATCTCCTCGACAAGTCCCGCGCAGCAGCAGCGTCTTATCTCGACGTCCCGGTAGACGAGCTCGTCATTGTCCCGAACGTCTCGACAGCCGTCAACGTGGTCCTTCGCAACCTGGAATTCGAGGAGGGTGATGTGATTGTCTGCCTCGACGTCACATACGGCTCCAACCTCAAGACGATCGATTACATCGTCGAGACAACGCCCGCCGAGTCCGTCAAGGTCGATTTCACACTCCCCTGCTCGCACGCGGACATCCTCACTGCCTTCCGCGACACCATTGTCGCCCAGCGCGGCCGTGCGAAACTCGTCATGTTCGACACCATAACAAGCCTCCCCAGCGTGCGCCTCCCCTTCGAGGAAATGGCATCCATCGCGCGTGAGCACGGCGCCATGACCTTTGTCGACGCGGCGCACGGTGTGGGCCATCTGCCTCTGGACATCAAGGCCCTGGACCCGGACTTCCTCGCCTCCAACTGCCACAAGTGGCTGTACACGCCGCGCGGCAGCGCCATCTTCTACGTGCCCCTGCGCAACCAGCCGCTGATCCGCTCGTCCTTGCCGACGTCACAAAACTTTGCGCCGCGGCCGCGGCCGGGCGTCGTGCCCCCGCCGAACCCGCTGCCCCCGTCCAACAAGAGCAATTTCGTGCAACAGTTTGAATTTGTGGGCACCGTGGACAACGCTCAGCTGCTGTGCATCCCCGCGGCCCTCGAGTTCCGCCGCACTGTTTGCGGGGGCGAGGCGGCCGTCATGGAGCACTGCTGGGACCTGGCGAGGAGAGGCGGGCTCGCCGCCGCGAGGGTGCTTGGCACCGAGATCATGGATAACGAGGTAGGGGAGCTGTTGAGACAGTGCGCCATGGTCACGGTGAGGCTGCCGGTTGAGATACGCAGCGCCGAGAAGGGGACGCCGGGTGTGCCTGTTGAGCAGGCGCCAGGCGTGCAGGCCTGGATTTGCGAGACGCTCGTGAGAAAGTATAATACTTTTATAGCCATCATATGGTACAAGGGGCGGTGGTGGGCCAGGTTCTCGGCGCAAATCTACTTGGAAGAGAGCGACTTTGTCTGGGGGGCAAAAGTGCTCAAGGAGCTTTGCGAGACGGTCATGACGAGGGGCATACCTACGAGTAGTGAGGACTGATAAGCCGGAAAAGGATTCGATCAAGACGTGACGCGGGGAATTTCGAGGATACTAGTATGCTTTCTGGGAACTACATATCTGGGTGTGGTAGAATACATAGATAGTTAGAAGTTCGCGTCATTAAATTACAGACTTCTCATTGATAAATCAGGCGTCAAACACCATCTACTCAGTCTAAGATGAGTGTTATGCAAACAGAGAGGTTCTATATCAACTTTACTGTCTGACATGGTCAATCTCTCAATGCGTGAATTTAATCCTCCTGAGTTCAGGTCCCAGTCTCATCACCAAGATGTGTAGCGCAAAATGCATCCAGGACAGAAACTCACAATGTCAGCAAAGGGTAGTAAGCGGGGATGTGTTGGGTGTGATTTCTAAAATTAACTGGGCTTGCCATCCCATGACGAGGAGGCACATGTTGTGGTGCCCTACCAGCCAGACCAACCAGCTGAAACCGTCTACCTTGGAAACCAAAGACAGCCAGCTGCCGAGGGGAAGGCCAACAAGCAGGAGGAGCCGATAAGCACGCACGAGAAGCGTCTTAAGGCGGTGCGATAACCCACCATCCACTTTGTGGCAACAACCCCAGGAGACATGAGGACAGTCGTCCGATGGACGGATATCGGACCGCTCAAAACAGCACAGCCAATAACGTATCAACCCGATTTCAGTGGCGCAAGATTTTCTCAATCCGCTCATCTCGGAGATTTAGATGTAGACCGGCGCTGCGTCGTCTATGTTGAACCCAAGTCCAGTTGGTTTCGCCCTCAGCTGTGTCTTGGGCCCTCTTCATCTCTAGACGTCCCAGGCCAGTATCACTCACCCGCCTGGGTAGATATGTGCAACGACGCCACAAACATTTTCAGGCGTCTTCCAGGGTCTCTGCCATCAGTAGTGGAAGATGCTATCACAACACATGCGGCAATTATTCGGTACATACTGACCGAGATATTCAGCGCTCAAAGGTGGATGAGAAAAGTTTGCTCCTTACAATTGTGCGATTCGACAAGCAATGACAGTTGATTTCAATGCCAAGAGCTGAGCTATAAGCTGACACATCCACTGCATACCTAGGTACCTCGTACGAGGCGCACTCATTATAATCTTATACCCATTCTGGACCATAGCTGTCTCAGTAAGCAACCAGACAGACCCTTCGGAGAAAAGAGGAAAATTGTCGGCACCATGTACCGGACAGAGCTCATTCAGCCCAAAGCTTTTCACAGATTGGTCTGTCTTGCACAGTCTCCTCGGCTAATTCAGCTTTGCTAGGTTATCCCGTTCTCCCTCACCATCTCTCCGGCACACCCTTCTGCCAGGGCGGTGGAGGCGGTGAAGTATCCCACAAATGAAACCTGGATTGAATTCCTGGACATATCCCCGTGCGACTGAAAAATTCCATTTTCAGGGTTGAGATTCGTTCGGAGCCCTTACAGCCTGGTAGCGCCACGGCGGCCCCCAGGCTTACGGATTGTAAGGCTCAGCTCCAGTCCCGGCCCACATTCCTTTGTTTCCATCCCCGCCTGTGAGAGGTCGTATTGCGAGATCTTACGGCGCACAGCATGATGACTGACGAGAAGTCGACGCTCAAGCTGACACGCCTTCGGTCGTGAACGCTTGCGTCTTTGTCTGTGGCTGCGTGGCCTGTTCCACCGCTGTGATTACTTCCGTATTTCTTTGTAAATGCGTGCGCTATCTCGACGATAGTCAGCTGAAAAAGCCACAGTCCCATATTACCGCTCACATCAGCGTTCACATGTTCATGGAAGTTATGACTCTTCCGTGTATGTATATAAGATGCAGTGCACAAGGCGGAGTGCGTCGGAGAAGGGCGGCCGTGTTGCGCTTCCTTTAGGTAGAGCCAAAACAAATCACACAAGATGGCGACAATCGCAGGAGTCACTGGCAAGCAATTCTTACCAACCACAAAGGATTACGCAGACTGGAAGTATCAGTATGCGGCCTCGACACACCAACAAGACCATGACATGAACCCTGGCCTGCTTGTGCAGGCTCAAGGCAAAGAGGATATCAAGAAGGTGATCGCCTATGCGAAGGCCAACAAGAAGGCCGTTGCGATCCGCACCGGGGGTCATCAATACAGCGGCGCCTCTTCCACCGGGGAGGACAATATCCAGCTGGATCTGAGGAGCACGTTCCAGTCGCCGGATGACCTGGCCTACTTTGAAAAGGACGACAGGAGTTTTGTCCGCGCCAGTGTCAGCCACAGCCTGGGCGACTTCAACGCCTTCCTCGGCAAGTACAAGGTCTTCGTCCCGCACGGGCAGTGCACCGAGGTCCACGTGGGCGGCCACGTACAGACCGGGGGGTACGGCCAGCTCGGCCGCAGCTTCGGCCTGTTCGGCGACCACGTCCTCTCCCTCGAGATCATCGACCACGCCGGCGAGGAGAGGGAGATCACGAGGACCAGCGACCCGGAGATGTTCTTCGCCTGGCTGGGCGGCAGCCCGGGCAACCTGGGCGTGCTCACCCACTTCTCCATCGAGGTCCACCGCGACAGCAACTACGTCGGCTCCATGGGCCTCAAGGCGCTGCACCTCTACGACGACGACAAGCTGCGGGAGCTGCTGGCGCACATGGCCGAGATGAACGACGACCCGGACTTCCCGCGCAACTACGACCTCTGCGTCTCCGTGCTCAGCTCCTCCTTCGACGTCCTCGGCCTGCTGGGCGGCATCGACAACGAAATGCAGGAGCAGCATCCGGAGATCTTTGGCAAGACGGGCAACCCCGTCTGGCCGCGGATGATCGTCGTCTTCGCGCAGTGGGTCCCCTTCTCCCCCGGAGACAAGCCCGACATGAAGTGGTTCGACAAGCTCAAGTCCGGGTGCTGGTTCCAGACCGGCGTGAACAAGAAGCCCATGTCGGAGCTGACGGCCGACTGGATCTTCCGCAACACGCGCGAGTTCGACCTACCCTACGTCAAGCGGACCTACCTCACCAACTCGACCACGCTGGGCAAGGACGGATGGGCCGACTGGGTCGTGGGCCGCATGAACGAGATTGTCAAGCCCGTTGGCAACGGACAGTGGCTCTCGGCCCAGCTGCAGGTCTTTGGGGGGAAGAACTCCATGTTCACCAGGAACGCTGATAATGGAACCTCGTACAGTGTAAGTGAATTCTGTTTGTTGAGATGGAGTCTTCTTAACCCGCTGCTGACTTTTTCTTGATAATCAAGTGGCGTGACTCTACACTATGCATGACCATCGACAGCTTCCATAAGCCAAGTAAGCGAGCCGATGCTGAGGCCTGGGAGGCGAGGAATGACAAGGAGGCAATTGGGCCCAACGGAATCTTCAGCGAGCAAGACCGTCGCGTTCTCTGGGGCTCGTATGGAAGCTTCGATCTGGACTCGGTCTGGAACACATACCACGAGGACAGGCCCAAGTATGAGAGGCTCATGAAGGCTAGGAAGTCAGCCGATCCTGATGGAACCTTCACCCCAAACACCTTCTGCGTGAAGCGTGCTGATTGAGGCTTGTACGAATTAATTGCATCGTCCCTACCAACTAGAACTTGCGACCCGGATCCAGCCTCTCAAATATATATGTATATCAAAATTCTCAAATTAATCTAGCAAGTTTTTGAAAACGGAGATTTACACACCCTATTTCGGAGGGTACACACCCATTATACCGTGGCCCCACTCTTTTAGCAGCCTTAGCTAATTAGACCACACCATTTACCACCGCTAAACACCTACCCGTAATATATTTAACAACTTGCCCTTATTACCGCTATCGCTACCTAACTTTACTTAATAACCCTATAATAACGCTTTATTATATAAATTTAAATTAAAATCTTATTAAAATTAATTAATTTAACTTTAAAACTATATATTTATCGCTAAAATTATAAGTTAAAAAGGGTAAAGTTATAATATATATATATATATATATATTATATACTTAATATATAAATATATAAATATATATATCGACTATTTTATTTATTTAAGTTTCTTTATTAAGCTAAAATAATAGTAAGTATTTAAAAAGAATAAAGTATAATATATCTTTTAAATTAATATAGTAGGTTTTACTATATAAAACTTTTTATAATAACTTATTAATCTTTTATAAGCTTATCTATAATTAAAAGCCGCTATTCTACGTTAATAGCTATAATATTAAGCCGCGCTTAATTTATTTACACCGGTGCTTTTAATAAGCTATTAGCCTATTAAGGTTAAAGCTATTATAGGCTATAAGTAACCTAGTTTAACGCCGTTAAGCACTATATAAAAGTGCTATTACCGTGTAACTTAAGCCTTTAAATATAAGTTACTCGAAATAAGCGATATTAAAAAGCCGCTATTGCCCTAATTAAGGTTTTAGCTCTGCTTAAATATATATCTATTATAACCTTTTCTGCTATATTATAAGACTACTCGAAAGTAATTATTTAGCCTGCCGCGCTATTAAAACCGAGATAATAGTTAAGCTTAAACCACTATTTATATACGCTTAAGACCCTTAAATTAACTAGATAAGGCTACTATATTTTATTATTAAATATAGTTCTAGATATATAAATCTAATAGCTTTATAGCTATAGAAATAAACTTTATTTATAATAAGTAAATCTTTACCTAGGTAAGAGATTTTCTTATTAAGGTAAAGAAATACGAAAATAAAAACCCTTCTTTATCTTAATAAATCGATATATTTATTAGCACCTTAAAGATATATAAAATTTATTTAAAAGAAATAAAGAAGTTTATTACCTATAAAGCAAAGATTTATAATAAGTTAAAAGGAAATAAGCCGAAAGGAAATAAAGATATTAATTATTTAATACGCTTCTTTAAGAAGGTTTACCTTTTATTTAAATAAATTAAAGAGATAAAGCCTAGTTATAGAAATATAATATAGTTAAATAAAATTTAGTTTAAAAAAAATATAATTATAAGTCTTTTAACTTTATACTTAAAAGGGATAAATATATATATATATATATATATTATATACTTAATATATAAATATATAAATATATATATATATTTATATATTATATATTTAAAAATCTTTTATATATTATATATTATATATTATATGGATTATTTGTCTTATTTGAATTCCGTCTCTTAGAGCTTGGAATACAGTAAGTGAGGGGGGGGGGGGCTGTAGTGGTTAAGGCTGCAGCTCCCGCTTCCTCGATAAACCTCAGTTTGCTTTGCACTCAAGCTTCCGCGAGTGACTTTACTCAGTAAGGAGCATTTGCTGCGCCGTCAGGTACCTCCCGGGAGGCCCTGTGGGCGCCTGATAGGGAAAAACCCGCAGTGCGGGGAAAAAACCTTATCAGCTAGGGACATAGTGACTAACAGTAATAGGTACGCAATTGCAGGGAATCAGTTAGGGGGTAAACAGTCTCGCCCTCCGTCGCTAAAGGGGCGCTCCGGAGGGAGGGCAGGTCGAAAAGGAGGCACTGGCGGGATTCGAACCCACACCCTTCGCGTTGCCAGCGCAGAAGGGTACCCTGACGCTCGACCAATGCGCCACGGTGCCATTATATATTATATATTTATATATTATATATTTATATATTATATATTATATATTAAACGGCTTATATATTTATATATTTATATATTAAATATATAATATATAATATATAATTTAAAAATAGATTTTTAATATAAAATAGCTAGCTATATAAAGCTGTTTTAGCGTATAAAAATATTCTATTTAGTTTTATTATATCTAAATCCCTCTTAAAGCTATAAATACTAATATTTAAGCTAAAAGTAGAGTTATAAATATATAAAAGATTAAAATAAAACTAATAAAATTAGATTTAATTTAATAGAATAAACTTAATAAAATAAAACTAATAAAATATATTTTATATAACTAAAAGAATATAATTAAAGAAATATAACTAATAAAATAGAAAGAATATAATAGAAAGAATATAATAAAAAGAATAATAGAAAGAATATAATAGAAAGAATAGAAATTATATAAAAGATTTAATAAAACTAATAAAATAAATAAAATAAAACTAATAGAATAAAACTAATAAAATAAAACTAATAGAATAAAATTAATAAAATAGAATTAATAAAATAAAACTAATAGAATAAAATTAATAAAATAGAATTAATAAAATAAAACTAATAAAATAAAACTAATAGAATAAAACTAATAAAATAAAACTAATAAAATAAAATTAATAAAATAGAATTAATAGAATAGAACTAATAAAATAAAACTAATAAAATAAAACTAATAAAATATTATAAATAGTTTTATTTTTACTTTTTTAAATTAAATTAATTTTACCTTTAATTATATTAAATTACCGTATAAAATATTAATAATAATTATTATAATTAACTATATTTTTTAAACTATTTTAAACTCTTTATTATTATTCTTTTAAAAACTAAAAAAAATAAATTCTTTTAATTCTTTTATTACTAAACCTTTTAAGCCTTTAAACCTTACTAATAGTTAAATATTAGACCCTAATAATTCTAATTATTCTAATAGCAATAATAATATTATATTAGTTAATAATCCTTTTAAAAAGCTATAAAAAAAAACCGAAAACTTTAAAAATAAAAAAGGAAATAAAGATAATTTTTCTTTTAAAATACT
>JALPVH010000328.1:0-63404 GCA_023242295.1 Diaporthe ilicicola | reverse complement strand
ATAACCTTTAAGGGGGCTTAGGCCCTCCTCTATAGCCCTTATATCGACTAGAGTAAAACGAATAGCTCCCAGGGCCCCGGAGGGGCTTCCACCTGGTTTTAAGTAAAGTTAGGTGGCGATGGCGGCGGCTAAGGCAGGTTGCCAGTTTGCTAAAAGCACTACGGGTGGGCGTTGGGCGGTGGTGAATGGTGTGGTCTGATTGGCTGCGGCCGCTTAGTTAGTGGGAATGGGGGTGCGCCCTCCGATTTTGGGGGTGCGAATCTCCGTTTTCCTTGACAAATCACCTGCCGGGTACATCCCCAGAAAATTCCAGTCAGAGACCCAGGCTGGGCCTAAGAACGCCCTTAGATGCTTGAGTTTCGCAGAATTGAGTGCCAAGCTCTCTTTGGGCTATGCATGCTCCCAGGGCACAAATTCCCTAAATCTGTGTAGTCAACGCTTCACAACATGTGGCTGGAGGCAGATTTATAAGGCACAGCCCTCGCCTACGCCGTTTCCCACTCATTCACATCGACAAGAAACATAAGGATGACAAGGATCAGGTGAAGCCAGTGCGAGGAAAATATTCGCAGATGACTCGCCAAGCCGAAAAGAGCGCGGCCCCACACCACTACCTTGGAATCAGGCCCACAAAATAACAAAAAAGTCTTTTCACGATATCAAATCGCACTTTTGGGGTCTGTCCGTGGATTGAACACGGGACTGAGTCGTTGTTAGAATTTATTGACGTGGAGCTATAGCGAATAGAGAACTCACCCTCTCGCATTTTACTCAGGGTACACCCTAAGCGAGAATCATACCACTAGACCAACAGACCCGATGAAGGCACGTATACCTTCCATCAACCATGTACGGAGTTCTGTCAATGGATGTCCTTGCAGAAATCCAACAGCAGACTGTTAGGATATCCGAGTTAGTATTCGTCCTATCCTAGCACCCATGGAAGGAGATATAGTAAGCAAAAGGGGTGTCAGTAGGGGACTGTATACGTTTCAATTCTAAATGTCTAATCTAATCTGGGGAGAGAGGGGGAGAAAAATTAAGTGTCTAAGTCTATTCTATCAAAAGAGAGTGACAATCTACGCAAAGGAGTAGTCTTCAAGGTGTCAAACGAAATGAAAGGACCAAAGTAATCGATCCAAACTCAGGTCCTCCGCGCAACCCGAGTGATAATCCCCTCCTGGCGCGCAAAAAACGTGTTCCTGGTTGAGTCAACGGTCCGGGTTGAACGAGGCGGCGTCCTCGCCGAAGATCTTCAATGTTGTCTAGCTGCACGACTGCCGGGTTGCAGCCGACCACGAAGCCGCCTGGGACAAACTTGCCACATAGCGTCATGCCTTGCTTGGGTACAATTCGTGGCAGCGCTGAGATTCACGGGCTGTCAGGGAATTGCGCGAGATTAAGAGGGAAACCCGAAGCAATTCTGGACAGCAGACTTACAGAGTTGGGCTCCAGGATAACTCCGCAGGGCTTCCTTGATGCATGCATCCAGATATGGAAGCTTGCTCGCCTCCTGGAAAGTGGGTATCGCGCTGAGGCGGCCGTCCTCAAACGCTTGGTCGATCTCCGCCTGCGGCTTCTCGTAAGCGGCTGGGGTGTGCATCAAATGGTAGAAAAGCGAGCGGAAGGTGATGGCGGTTGTGTCGCTACCCGCAAAGAGAGCGCCAAGAGACTCTTGCTGGACATCGCCCCATCCGAAGTCGACCTTCTCCGCCCTTTTCTTTGCAAATCTGGAAGATCTGTTGTGCCATATCCTGCCTTTCAGAGGATACGCGGCCGTCAAATCGCTCTTTCATGAGACTTGATGATGGATCTGCAATGTTGTTTCTTTCGGGATAAAGCTTTAAAAGGCGTTGCGCTAATTGCTGGAGACAGACCGATCAAGGGGTTCACCACTCACGAGCCTTTGCCGATTGCTTTTCCGATCGGCAAGAATGCGAGGCTGAGATGGATCAATGGTCGCAGAAGAGATGACGTTACCCCGGCAAAGCACACAAACGGGAATCATTTTGTCGAGGGCCCAAATCCTATCATTATGATCCTCTGTCCCTCATGAAGGCAAACATCTCACCATAAGAGCTCACCAAGGACGTCGAAAGTATACCTGTACACAACCTTGAAGTTAATGACAATTCTGTGGCTTGAAAAGAGAGGGGTCTCTCTTACCAGTGAATCTACTCTCCAAAATCGCAAGGAGTGGCTTGGTCGGAGTGCTCGCCCAGTCGTTGGATGAAGAGCTTGCTGCAGACGTCGACGTATTGTTCCGTCTTTTAACACATTTGACATTGATCACACGTTGTTGACAATCCTTCTTCACTGGCCGTGGTCCTTATCGCTTGATTTTGAGAAGACATCACCGTGCTTGCTGAAGCCAGTTGTGTTATATGGGCCATGGAACGGTGCCTTATCGGGCGCGTTCGAGTACCGATAAATCTGATGAATGGCCTCAGGGCTTGTACGCGAAGAAATCGTGTTGGTCAGAGGCGCTTACAGTACTTTTGAACGCTCAAAATGCCACTCACTCGGAACATGAGACCAATTCGACACTACTGTCAGAAGGCACTCTCTTGCCCATACTGAAGTATTAGAATTGAGCTCAAGACTTGAAGGTATCATTCTGGAAGATACAATGTGTAGGCAACCCTGCACCGACTAAAGACTCATGAGCACAAAGATCCTCGTAAAATGATGAGCGCAGCAAGCTAGGATGTTTTTGCAAGACGGCATCCCTTTGCCCACAACCATAGAATCACCAGTTTGCGTCCTCTGGGGAACATTTCCGACAGCCTTTGCCCGTAAAGGGGCCCATGCACCCATCTCATCGAGTAGAGAAGTCCGCACGACAGCGAAGTCACTCCAGTCAAGGGTTTCCTCGCAGATCCTGACCCATCAAGCATCCCATCGAGCAAAGCAGTCGTCGCGATATTGAGTTTACTCCAGTCGATGATTTGCAGCCCAGACTCTGGCTCGGTCGGGCGGTACGCAAGGGTTGTTTCGGCCAAGTTGTAGACATCCTCCCTGTTGGCGTCGGACATCGTGGGGACCAGGCACTCTCGCTAGATTGCGTTTCTGATCTCGGCTGAGAGTGTATGAGATTGATAATTCTATTCATCTGTGACGCATCGGGGTCGGGTAGTGGAGGCAGCGGAGGGCGCGCCGCAGGCCGGAGCTGTCGTCGTCGTGGGGGATGGAGTAGATGCGTGTTAAGT
Organism: Diaporthe ilicicola; assembly: GCA_023242295.1. Taxonomy (NCBI): domain Eukaryota; kingdom Fungi; phylum Ascomycota; class Sordariomycetes; order Diaporthales; family Diaporthaceae; genus Diaporthe; species Diaporthe ilicicola. The sequence goes on along the minus strand of JALPVH010000328.1, from coordinate 60,195 downwards.
CGGCCCTGACTTTGCCGGTCTGGGGCACGTTGACGGAGTTGATATAAGTATCCAAGCCGTCGCAGTGGATGATGCCGTTCAGTCTCATATGTTGTTTGTAAGTAACTTCGAGCCACTTGAGCAACTCCATCAAGATCCCTGTTTCATTTGTATATGTTGAATTGCGGCATGTCCACCAACCGTAAGTAGCGTTCCCTAGCTCGAGCATTGAAGTGATGAGCAGTTACAGGAAATTGGTTTGAACAAGGTCGAACTGCTGCCACACAACCAATACTTTGGCGCCTTTCCTTGGAGAATATCTCAGACGGCATGAGGACTTGACATGGCTTTGCAGCTCGTGTGAGGCCCTGCTCTAGGTAGAATGAGACCCATGTCTGCTAACTGGCTAGAATTTCTCCTTCGCAGTTCACCGAGCAGTGAAGGATATTTTGGGCAATATGGATTCTCTTAGTACCTAGGTATATATCTATTCTGGAGTCTCCTTTTAACAACTGACCGCCCAACCCGCTGTTACTCCCACGCTGGCATGTTACATCATGTAAGTCTCTGTTCAAGACCGGCGACAGCTTTGTGGATCACTTGTAGTCTCTTCTACCTTTTGAAGACTTATTTTCGACTGCAAAGTCAGGTTCTGACAAAGGCCCTCTCGTCGAAGACATTTGGGCTCCTCAGCTGATTCAAAGCCGCTGCGGCCTCAAGAGCTTCTTCCTGACGGAGCTGCCGGCTTGGGCTATCTTGTATTGACTGCGCCGCTGGTGGCGGCTGAGCGTCCACAGTCTCTGGGCCTTGGGGTAATAGGACTGGTGCATTGGCAAACACCGATGAGCTATTCGATGGAGGCGCAGTGATCATTGCGAGCTGGGTGGCCAGCTGGGTGGGTGGCAATGTCGCAGGCGGCGCACTCATCATTGCATCCAGTCCGTCTTGCCGCGATGCCACTGGCATGCTTACAAAATCAAGACCTCGGCACGGACCGTCAAAGTTTCTCGACTGCGGGTCTCTCAAGAGGAAAGCACGGTTCTGCCAGTGCTGAGGCGACGTAGGTGACATATCTGAAGGTGGACCATCCACAACGACGATCGGTTCCAGGGGTTTCGCCGGAGGGTACGGCCAATCCTGACTTTGCTTTGGATGCTTGAAACTTTCGAGATTTTCTGGCTGTAGAGGTGGCAAGGTATAAACCTCGTCAGGAGTGCCGTATCGTCTTGGTCCAGGAGGATTGCTTGTAGTCGACTGGGAGGCCGGACGAGGACGGGGCAACGGCACCGGTAATATGGTGCCCTTCTCCTCTCGAGAGACCTCAGCTTGCTCGATTTTCACCATCTTGCCTGAAGCTTGTACTTTCCTTGCCTGCGCCGCGGGTTTTGCCCTTGATTTGGTGTTACCCCCTGAAGAGGCTGGAGTTCCTCTCCCTGACTTTGAGACGGAGATTGGCTCCGACTCGAAGATTGTTTTGGGCCTCCTGATTCTATGGTGTGACTTGACCGCCGCAAGTATAGAATTGCTTTCACCCATTGCATCAGGACTACCATGCGAGTCCGGCGTGGCTATCTCTTGCCTAGCTTGTGCTGTAGGTATTGAGAGTGCTCTTGAACTTTGTAGAGACACTTTGTCCGCAACGTTCGCATCCGGGTCCGACTTTGGCTCCGCGGCGGAAATTTGGCGCTCATCGGTGGGCATGATCCCATTCTGTTGAGGACTGGAGCGGTCTGCACGCAACGCAACAGCACTGGGCTGTTGATCATCTGTTTGACCTGTTTGCTGGCCGGCTGGGCACTTGGTGACATTCGATGGAGAATTATCATCCTCAATTGTGGCGACTGTAGAGATAGGTTTCCGGGTCCTCGCATTCTTGAGGCGCGGACCACGGCCCGTCTTCAGCGGTCGTTTCGACGCGACTGGGTCTGCAGGTTTCGGAACAGTTTGCCCAGCTCCTGCGGCCTTCTTTGTTGGCGTAAATATGGTTGAGTACTTCTTCACTTCACGCTCACTAAGAAGCGCCAAATTTGCCATGATTCTGGTTGTCCAATACGCCCCGTTGTCCTTGTGTTCTCGCTCAGACACTGGCCGCTTCGGTGCAGGCTTGGGAGCAATCGGTTTCGACGGCACCTGCGGACATTTTTTCACGACTTTCTTTGCGGTGTTTTTGGGCGCGACTGGAGGCGTTCCGTCAGCACCCTCACCCTTGCTATCCCTCTTGGCGGCTGCCTTCTCTGACTCGACGTTGGTACGGCGCCTTCTCTTTGAGCTTCGGGACTCATCGTCAATGGTACCTGGAGGTGACCAAATGATAGGCTTCTTCTCCTTCAGATCGTGCACCCAGGCGTCGCAGTCCATCTGTACCCAGAAATCAATCGTATCCGCCCAAACGCTGTCCGCTGGCTTCGTGTAGTTTACGAAAATCACTTTGCCATCCTTCTTGTTGTGTATGGCTTTTGCGAACTCCTTGACGACGGTCTTGAGGCCATGGACTTTGAGACTAGTGCCCATGATGATAAGCAAGTCCGGCGCAAGGGACAGATCATGCTGTATGATATCAGAGATCCGCTGTGACTCAGGATGCTCTTCACCGTAAAGGACGATATCAGGCCGGAGTTTTCCAACGCCAAGCGCACGTTTGCCTTTTTCTTGTCTAGCAGTCGTCGCATCGACACAGCGAGGGCAGGGCGGCTGATGACCAGACATAGTCTGCAACTCTCGATCGCCTTCGTCCCAGTCGATTACGCCTCCACACTGGAAGCAGCGGAGTGAGCGCAGCGAACCGTGGAGATAGACGCACTCTACCCCCCGGTCTGGTTCGGGGGAGGAGGGAGCAGTCTGTGACCCTCCTTGACGGCATTGGCCCTTCTCCGAGTCCGTGGCAATGATTTGTGCCGCATCGATTGCTCCATCCTTTCCGTCCTGGTCGTGGAGCTCGTCGACTCGTTGAGGGACCTCATCAACTTGGTCCCGATGATCAGAGCCATCAGTTGGAAGCGAGACTACAGGGGCTGTGGTAGCCGTTGCCATTGCAGCGGCTGCCGCTGCTCGCGAAGCCCGGGCAGAGAATCGCGATCTGCTACCTGGCCCAAGCAGCAGACGCGTGGACAGCCCAACTTTATCCTCGAGAAGATCGATGTTTTGTGTGTAACATCGGACCATCCTGCCGGAGTCTCGAAGGTGACTGATGAAGTGATGCGAGCCGGTGGGATCAGCGTCTCTGGATTTCTGCCGGAGGTTGGTGGCGAAGGTGTAGAAGACAGAAGTTTTTACGGGATCTGACCATATGGAGGCGTCAAACAGGTCACGTCCCTTCATAGTTGAAATGCTTGCGCGCTTGAAGTGAGAACAATTGAAGCGTTGTGACGAGGGGGCCGGATGTTCTGCCTCGGATGCAGACTCTGGTGAAGTACAGCGGCTGCTTGATGCGGGCGAGTGCGGAAATGCTGCCTCGTAAGGGTCAGAAAGGATCGGAGGAGGTGAGGAGAGGGGGGAGCTGAGGGTATTTGTTTGAGCGCCAGAATCCGAGGGTGTTTGTTTGGGTGTTGAGGAACCAGACGATGAGGCATTATGCGGATCTGAAGAGCCTTTCGGGGATTTTAGTGCGCCATTCCCAGAAGATGTTGCGTCTTGTTGTTGCTGATGCAGAAATCGTGCTTTGAGTATTGGAGAGCCACGCCGTGATGACCGTCTCGAGGACATAGCTGTCGAAGCGGGCTGGGCCAGGACTTGTGAGTCCTCGTGTAGGTTGCCCTTCTCTTCTCCGTCTTGCTGCACATCTTTGCCAAGTAGGCCCCGTCCACCGAGTTTGGGCTCAGTGTCTCCTTGGCCATCCAACCCAAGGAGGGTAGATTCATCTGCCAGTACTGATTCTTCAGTGAGCAAGACTACCTCCTCCTCCTTTGGGTCTGCCCGTTCATTTCCAGCATCGTGGTCATCACTTGACCGCACATCGTTTTTGTGAATGGTATCTTCGGGATTTTCCTCCTCGGTCCTGTCCGAGATTCGACTCTCGTCTGGGTCCAGGACCATGATGCTGTCGGCCTCTACTGTCGCATCTCTGTCCGGCTTAGGAACACCGACCTCGATGCTATCACCGACTAGTGAAGTCTTTCTGCGCTTCCTGGGGCGCAGCTCATCACCACTGTCGTCTGATGCTACTCCATTTCCTCGGTTCTTGGGCCCATTCAATCTGGCAGCGGCGTCGAATTGGCTTTGGATCATGGAGTACAAGCCATTCTCAGAGCGGAAGTCCTGCACACGTTGTCAGCAGAGCGCATGCGGAAATGTACACGTACAAGCAGTTGCACTCACAGGAATCCCGGAATTGGTGCTGATACCGGCGCCCGTTACTATCACAACCTTTTTCGCTTTCCACAGCGAATCGGCGATCTCTTGGAGGTGGCCTGCTGAATCGGCCTGGACGTGAATCGTGGGCATATTGGGCTAGCACAAGGTCTCCGCGATGGGAAAGCCGGCGGGGTTTTTTAGAAGACTAAGGGGTGAAGCACAGTTGCTACCGATACTGAGGCAGACACCGCCACTCTCTGGTGGCCTGTCTCCTGCAGTCCCTAGTCAGCAGGGACGGCCCTGACCCAGAGGATGGTCCAGGGCTGTGTCCTGTTTCCCTCCCAATCTTTTCGCAAGAATGATACGCGACTGTTCTGTATGCTGGTCTGGGCCATCCGTGTCTTTGAACACGTTCTCGATCGGGCCAGCATGTGCTGTGGCTTTCAAGTGCGGTTGATTCAGTGTAGCTTTGCAGGCCGCGACGCCAGTCTCTCCTTGAGTACCCTTCACCTACTGGCGTCCTTCGTGTCGCCGTATGTGAATATAACACGCCACACAATCGCGTCTAGTCAGGTGTGCCAAGGGTGGTGATATATTGTCCAAGAAGAGGCCAACCGGTGGCTCAAAATGTTCTCGAGGGGATTACGGTCGTCGAATAGTGCTGAAAGGCGCTCTGTAGCGGATCGTGGCATGGGTAGTCTTGTATTGAGGCTTGAGGCTGTCTTGACTCCGGGGGCTTTTCCCTGCTGGGACGATGGTAGACGGCGACAGTGTGGCAAGACGAGGGTCGGAGGAAGGTATGAGCAGATCCAATTGGAGCCTCAGAACCATGTGCAATGTCGTTCAAGTCGGGTTGGGCCTCGCTGCCTGTCGCTGTCGGCGGTGAACACGCGTGGGATGCGGGAGACAAGGGTCCGAAGTCGAGGCACCGCGTCGGGAGGTACTTGTACGAAGACGGCTTCTTGCCGGACAGAAGGCGGGACAGTGGTCTGATGCGGGTGTTCTTTGGGCAGTGGGAAGGGAAAGGGGCCGTTCTGTCGCTTGTAGTGGTCGGCCAAAAGATGCTTGGTGTGGTGAATTGGCCTGACCAAGGTGCATGTCGTGGTGACATGTCCCCCCCGGTGTAGAGGCGCGAGGTGCATGTAGTCGAAAACATCCCCGCACAGGCCAGCGCCAGCACCTAGCTCTTTGGAGTTCCTCCCAACCTGCAACCCTCCACTACCAGAACGCGCTAGTGTGGAGGCGGACGGTCGAGACCCCTGTTTCTCTGAACATGTCTTGCCGATCCCCACTGTTTGTCCCTGTGGGCGGGAAACCTTCAACAAGGTAGTCTGCCCAGGGGCTCGGGAGTAGCCGAACAAACGCATCTGCTGCGCAGCCTTGCTGATAATAACTGGGGCGGACTTGGCCCTTGTCTCGAATCTCTAGGCATGGCAATATTGTCTCGCTGTTTGTTTTGGTTTGGTCAGCCCCTCTCATTTGCCGTGGCTATGTGAGAATACAAGGAGCTATCACATGCCTGGCTTACAGTACATGTCGACAATGTCTCACTCTGAGGCTTCCCCTATCAAAAACCCCCGTGACCCCTCTCCAATTTGAGCCTTGGCTTGATACCTTCCTCCTGACGGTTTTGATGCAACGATCAAAGAGAGCTGGATTTTTTGATGGCCATGTTCCCAAAATCGCAATCCGAAGCCTCCCTCTGATACTTGGTTCGGCTACCACTGGTCTTTCAGCTGTCGAGATCAATGGACCACATAACCCATGTTTGCCAGGCCAAGGTCGTTCACCCCACCAACAACTATCACCTTGATTACCGGTACTCGGACGTCTTTGCAAGTGCACCTCGATGAAACTCGACTGGGGCAGGCAAAATTTCACTGTTGTTGTTGTTGTTGTTGCTGTTGATGATGGCACCACGAGAGCAGCATCCGTACCATCGAGTTGCATTGCGCCTCGTCAGTATCAAACCCTTTACCCCTCCTCGGTACTGTCGCTATGTCCTGCGCTCTGGTCACTTGGTTCTGCTGCCTGTACTTGCAGGATCTGTGATGCACCAATCTTTTGCACTTCTGTTTGGCCACCCAGCCCGAGGGTGTTGGTGCTCCCTTATACTTCAAGTGTATCATGAAATCTTGCAAAAGAGCGGTGTATCCGTGACCTCTGGAAACCAACTTGCCTCCATCAAGATTGTGTGGTAGAGGAGGAAAGCCACCAAAATTATTTGAGCGCAAAGCATCGCTCAAAGCACTGAGTAAGTTTCTTTGGGCCCGTTCCTATCAAGCAGTCCATGGCTACCAATAACGACGTTCCAACTCAAGCATTCGCTGCCGGGAGCACAAGAATCTCACCAGTCAGCGATAGGCTCTAGAAACCAAGGACGGGAAATGCAAACAAGGGTTGTCCTTGAGCGTCGGTCATATCGTTCTATTCCTGGACAAATCAGTCTTTAAACTCGCATTCTCTTCTTCATCGTCTACAAGACAGTGCGCAAAGCATCGGGGGTGATAGCTTAATGACCAACTTTGAGTTTGGTCATCGTGCAAGAGAACCTTTGAGCAGTCGTTGCCCTCAATGATAGAATGAACGATACGACATCATGGATCTCGCCAAGGGACAACACATATGTCACTGGATGCGACAGAGACCCAAGTTCCGTCCAGCACTGATTTTGAGACAGTGCGAAAGGCGGCATACGCAGTTAAGATGGCGAGGCCTGCCAGTGAGGTGATGGTGACAAAAGAGAGGCCTGACAATGGACAGGCTGCCCCAAGAGCTAAAAGGAACAAGACTGCCTTGGAACTGCGGCTCGCGCTGGGTTCGCTAAAAGTCTCCGACAGATGACAACCCTAAGCGGCGATGTCGTGACCAATGAGGAGCGTTGGGCGAGACGTCTACACTCGTCACGCTAACACCCATCACGAAGATGCTGGGAAAGGTGGCTATTTGTCGTACCGAGCGAAACTGATCCGTCCGCCAGGCTCGCAATTCTGATTAGACTACCAAAAAGTCGTCAAATGCCCCGTGTATACCTCCGCGGCATTGGAGTTTCAAGCTTGTCACTGCTGCTACTCCGATTCTGATCTGCGGCCGGATCCCTGTCAATCAAAGCACGCAACGGCGACATGAACGGATCTGTCCAATCACGTATTGCAATCCATACAACGCTACATCATCCGTGAATGTCGCCATCGCCCCTAACGATGAGGGATACCTCAGCTCGCATTCTGTAGTGATAGAGTTCTTTCTACGTCCCAGGCGACTGGGTCGGCCGCTCGAAATGCCGGGACGAGGGCCAATAACTTGATAAAACTTTGAATGTGCTGCCTTTACCTGCATAGATTAATCCGCCGTGACCTGAACTTCATCTTTAAGCCGTTACTCAGCCCGACGCAAGATTTGTCCTACGTTGCACCTCGCATCTCTGACATACACCAACTCCTTTCTTGGAGTGTTTGTGTGTCCTAACCTTGGAAGTTTGGCTCATATCTGGAGGTCGCTGGCTCTCTTCCCCCCCGCAGCCATGGCGGAACAAGGGGCCCAGTATAATGATGAGAAGGTGGCGGAGAAGCAGACAGCGAGCCCCGGCTCCACATCTGACAACGAAGAAGCTGGTGCCAGCCTCAACGAAGGCGCTCTTCTTCGGAAAATCGATCTCCGCCTCCTCCCAGCCGTGGGGATACTTTATCTGCTCTCCTTCCTCGACCGAAGCAATGTCGCCAACGCTCGAATCGAGGGTCTTGCCGATGATTTGGGAATGACCGGCAACCAATACCTAACTGGCTTGACATTGTACTTCATTGGTTATGTCCTCTTTGAAATACCCTGCAACATCATCCTCAAGAGAACCTCACCACGACTATGGCTACCTACCCTGACGATCGCGTGGGGAATTGTTGCCACGCTGCTTGGAGTCGTTCAGAATCTTGCTGGTTTCTTCGTTGCCCGATTTTTCCTGGGTGTAGCTGAATCCGGCCTGTTTCCAGGTGGTGAGTCGATTCTGTCCCTTGAAACCTGGCCCTTAGGTATCAAATTGCGGCTCACATGACGATTCCAGTTGTGTACTATTTTTCTATGTGGTACAAGCGACGTGAAAGGCAATATCGCATATCGCTTTTTTTCAGTGCTGCAGCACTAGCAGGATCCTTTGGTGGAATTATAGCATACGTGAGCTGATCCGATTTTTTATTACGCGATAAGCAGACCTTTCGTACTAAAGGAGAATTTAGGGGATCAGTTTTATGGCAGGAATAGTCTGGTCAAACGGCTGGAGGTGGATTTTTATCCTTGTGAGTGGACAATAGAATCTGGGAGTCATTCAATATGGCGCTTTGCTAAACAACATCGCCATCACAGGAAGGACTCGCAACAATCGTGGTCGCTGCGGCTGCCTACTGGTTTATTTACAATTACCCCGATACCGCCGGCTTCTTGTCCGAGAAAGAGCGAGCTGTGATCCAAGCCAGACTCTCTGCGGACAGTGACTCGACGCACAATGAGGTGTTTACCTGGGCGAATGTTATAAAAGCACTCAAAGATCCCAAGTGCTGGCTCTACGGCTTTGCGTTCCACACAATGAGCCTGCCTCTATATACGTACTCTCTCTTCCTGGTGCGTTGTACATCCTCACCTTCTTTGCTTCATCGGCTTTTCTAACCTGATTGCAGCCGAGTATTATCAAATCTCTGGGATACACGGCGGCCAGAGCCCAGCTTCTGACCATTCCCCCATATGCTTTTGCTTTCATAACTACATTGGCGGTGGCAGTTCTTTCTGAGAAGCTGAACAAGCGAGCCATCTTCGTGGCCGGCTCAGCTGCCTTTGGCGCCATAGGATATATCATCCTACTCGCTAATGCCGATCCCACAGGCCGACCAGGAATTCACTACCTTGGGACGTTCTTCGCAGCTGGCGGTATCTATCCGGCCACGGCTCTGGCACTGTCATGGCCGGCCATCAACGTCTCTGGTCAGACCAAGCGTGCCATCGCAAATGCCATGCAAATCTCGATTGGAAACTGCGGTGCAGTCCTGGGTACGCAGTTGTACCGCGCCAACGACGGGCCGCGATACATCGTTGGGCACAGCTTTGCACTGGGATACCTCTTGGCAAACGTGTTAGTGTCTGGTGCCTTGTACTGGATATTGAAGAAGGAGAATAAAGAAAGGGAAGCGATTGCTGAGGAAGTCAAGGAGGTGGGTCAGTTAGATGACTGGACTCTCGGCGACGACGACCCCAGGTGGCGATTCCAGTACTAAAGAGGAGGGTTTGGATGTTGTGAATTACAGACCTGTCATATTAGTGAATTCTGTAATTTTGGAATAATTTGAAATGGAGATGTATAGTATACCCCAAGCATGAGTCCTTGAATGAGATGCACGATCTTCTGCATGATGTGATCGAACGAGTTCTTCGTGCTCGAGCTCATAATAGACTTCGAGACGGGGCAGCAACATGAAATCTGCATACTTCTGGGTTCTGAGCATGGGCCGTGGAGATCACTTCGTCATATATGTTGCCATAATGCTAATTAGCTTGCAGTATCATTGTCAGGGTTCAATTTCACGCGCTCGGATTCAGCGGCAATAGAGCGTCAATAGCGCAGCTTGGAGTACAATTTTACAACTCGGAGGAATGATTGGCAATAGCAGCCGCATATAGAGATGAGAAACTAAAGAAAGGAGATAACGTAACGCCAGTGCAGCAAAGGAGCGGCATTATTAAGAAAAGGATGGAAGGAAATAGAAAAGGGGTGGAAGGAGGCCACTGTCTAGTTGTCTATTATCATTTGAATAAATCATTCCCTCAGACCATACACTCCGCGCGCACACTCTACTCATGACCCTTCGGCCTTACAATCGTCTCTTCATCCGCAGGTACGTTCGAAAGAATTTCCGGCCGCTGAAGTTGTGTCTCCACTCACACTTTTCTTTCGTCTTTCTTTGTTTGTTATCGCCTTCCTTTTTCCTGTTTTTCGTTTCTTGTTTCGTTTTCTCGTATAAGTACTTTCATGATATCCTTAGTTTGCAGGGGAGTAGGCCGGCAGACAGGGAGGCGTAATCTACATACGAGCCATTATGGTGCCGCATCGACTTCATGACACTCACCATCTGGGTCAGGACGTGATCCCGTCACGGATCCATTTTCCGGCAACCATTAGTAATGACGCACAGCGGGAGGTTCACGCCTCCTTATCGTGATATCGGCCACTCCAGCTGTCAGCATCTTAGATGAATCAAATAAGTCAGCGCTCAAAGTAAATCTGGGTGAGAAGTTGACAAGTTGTCGAGATATGTAGAAGTCGAGTGAAGGCAGAGGTCTCTTGAGGTGACAATTGCGCGGGACGTTGCAGTCGGTCGATATATAGAGAGGTTCGAATCAGAGGCCGGTTCAAGATTGACGTCGCGTCAAGATACCTAGGTAGGAGTTCGGGAAAGGAGGAATTGATGCCCAATGACAGTTGACTTACTGCGGTTGATCTTGGTTCTATGGACATATTAGCATCATTGTAGAGAGGGAAGAATCGTGGAGTAGACAGGGAACATTGAAGAAACATGGAAAACTGATCAAGACTTACAATTTTTGGCAATTGGTTCTAATGAACTTGTTAACATTATTTCGAAAGAGGCCAAGAGAGGGAAGAGACATGGGAACACGGATCGGAACTTACGATGTTTGTTCGTTCTCGACTAAAATCACACATGTTAGCTAGTTGTCAACAACAAGAATAAGATGCAGTGATGTAGGAAAGGAAACAGAGCGCCACTGAAAGCAGCAAGCAATGACTCTGGTTTGACACCAGATCCGGCGGATGTCGAAAGAGGTTCCTTGAGTTGTACAGGACATTGCTGGACCGGACGGATGCTGTGCCAAATTGTGAAACAGATGGGTTTGTGAGAATTGGTGATCCAGAGACGAGGAAGCCGAAGTGATCATTGAGAACATCACGCAGGTGTGTGAAGAGACGCAACGCAAATTGGTCGGCCTCGTGCAAAGCAGTCAAGGTCGGCGGGAAATAGTGAACCAGGAAAGAGAGAGAGATATCTGGGGTCTTGAGAAGCAGTATTTGGTGTTTCCGGCACTGATTCAAATGGAGCGTGGTCCGCAGTCTCAGGTAGGTGAAACCCCGGAGAGAGATCAAGTGTAAGGGAAACGCGGGCGAGGAAGTTGATGAAATGGCACAAGCTAGGCCGAAATGTTTCCGTGACGAACCATCGAGACATGCCAGGAACGCAGGTTCAGGGAAATGGGATTGCAAGGGGTAGTAATGGGAATCTGTGCAAAGTGATTGGGCTTGGGCAGATTCGATAAAAACATAGGGTTGGTGCCACTTACTGGTATCGATGCTTGTCCGACCGAGCAAGAAATATTATCCCTAGCCCAACAACATTCCCAGCCGAAAAGAGAATTCACGGCTCCGAAAAGCTTGGATCGATTCATTGTTTTGTCACTGCATCCGCAAGTTTCGATGTCCAAACGGATTTTCCTTTCGGCAGGGGTTGCCATGGTAGATGCTTCGTTTACTGGATCCGGCTGCTTGCTCATCGCGGCAGGTGGCCGTACTGACCGCGGAACTGGAGATGTCGAGAAAGTAACAAGAGCCAGGGTTTCTTGAACCGTATCCTTTTACAGATCACCCGGATATGTGCAGTCTCACAGACGAGGGTGTCATAAAAGTCAACGAAAGATGGGTCTAACGGCGTAACTGTGTGTGGTCTCCGAGTCGTGCAATGGAAAGCTAAAGTGCAGAGTGGAAGGCGATGACCAAAGACGGTCGATGGCTATCGTTCCTTCCTCACTGCTACAGTGCTACAGCGTTCCCCAAACGGAAGGAGCAGTGTGTTTATGATAGCTGATAGCATCAACAGTACCATCGGCAGCTGCACTTGGTCAAGAAAGGAAGGAAAACTTGTCAATGGGTGTGAAAATGATGGGGGACTCTGAGCACATAATTCGTCTAAGTCCATCATTCAGAATGTCTGCTCAAGCTCAAATGTGACGGCCGACCTAAAGATTTCCGCCTCAGGGCATGCTAGACTTTTCGGGAATGCCATGAGCGACAATGTGGTGACTCTACCTAGGTATATCAGCCTGGACGGCTTCTGACATGTGCATCTTCAGTTCCGGAACCCACATAGAGCAAGATGGGAATCTCCTTAGGAGCTAACATGCATATTGACCTCGAAACTCCATTTTGGTACACACTTGGCTAATTGAAAAGACAGAGAACCCAGTGTAGCAATTAAGCATCGCTGCCTGAATTCCGCAAGAGCTCTTTTACTCTACCGCCGTACCGATCCCATTTCTGAATATTTGAATTAATTCATGCTTTAAACTATCCGCACAACTACCTCCCTGGATCACTTCGTCGGCAATGGACTGTTCACTCGTGTGTGTCTTTGACCAAAAGCCACCACGCAGTCCAAGACCTCAACGCAGCTCTCACAGGAAAAATCCTGGCAGCGCAGACACTCGTGGTAGAACAGAAGCTCGCCATCAAAATCTATCTCCATAATCACAATGCTTCCCTGCTCTGTATTCTCGAAAACGGAAACGTGATGGTCGCCTGGGGCGAGACGGACCCGCCTACAGCTGCAAGGGTCCTTCCCGCGAGCAGCAGCACCGCCATAATAGTTTGAAAGTGCGCCATCCCGCCTCCACCAATCTATATAAATCTTACTGATACCAGTAACAGCAAGGACTGGGAGCACGAGGGGTCTTGGCTGCGATGGCAGGCGCATCAACAGCCAGCTATCGTTATCGAAAAGAATCATTCGTGTCGCGCCACGCAGTAGTGCCTGCGGGTCACGGCATCACTCAGTATGGCGAGACGCGTGGATGTGTTTGGTATAGAAGTACACGGCGAAGCGGCGGGCATTGTCCCAAAGAGTATGCGTATAGCCACATTGACTGTTGTCGTGGACTTCTGGTAGCTCTGACAGCGGCTTTGAACCACTATACTTGCACGCGACGAGATAGTCCGACTTCAAGACGGACGCATTGTCTTTGGAGGTTACTCATGATGGTCTCCGTGACGACGCAAGAAGATATTTCAGAAGGTTGCTTTGTATGTACAAAAGAAGATATGGTGGACTTACTAGCTGAGATCAATCGCTGTGTCCAGAAAATCCTCTAATTCTGGTGATGGATTTGGTCTCGGAGATTATGACTGTTGAGTGTGGATCATACGGTTCAGCTGATTTGAGCCTCTTTTTGAATCGAGAGGTTGGGAACAATCGGGTCGTGTTCAGTCCATAAGGTAGTTGTTTTGCGATTTTCAGTAGTCGGTGATGAAAGAACTCAAGTCGGAAAGGTGAGAATGGAGGGACGGACCGCCTTCAACGATGAGAATTTCGATCGAATTTGAGAAGTACTGTGCATTACGTGATTTCGCGCAACAAATTTACCCTGCGTATCCTGAAGTGAGCCCCAGGCTTGTTCTTCTAAAACGGATTATTGAAGATGGATGACTTGGCATTTGGCCTTAATTATGATCTTGGTGTTTAGTGTCTGCGAGCGTACCTCAGTACAACCCGGGCACTGCCATCCAGTGACATATTGAAGATGATGAATAAAAGTCTCTTTAGCCCTTCTATGGCGGCGGCAACTAGGAGTGTTAGCTTATGAGCTTCGGACATGAGGCAATGCCGGAGAGATGTCCAGCTAGGTATCTGTTATTCCGCTATCGTCAGCCAGATCGCTTCACTTTTGCTCCGATAGCAGCATTTCAAAGTTTGAGACACTATGTAGCTAGCACTGCTTGTAGCTGGATCACTTCTAGTAAGATCACTCAAGTGCTTCTAGAGAAAAATTTCTACCCTCATCGTTTAACCAAGCACGATGTTGACTCTGGGCATCCTTCGATTCGTGGGAAATGAATGCCCGAAGTCCAGGTCAATACAGATGAGACCGATTTACCGAGGAAAGTGCAACATTGCCACACATGCAGTGTCTTTAAGTTTGTTGGATACACATCAAGCACGGAGTTTAATAGACTTGAAGGACATCTGGGGTTAATCTGGACAAGATCAACTTGCGCTGCTGACCCACAACCAACACTTTTGGCGGCTTCCTTGGAGAACATCCAGATGTCTCAAGAGACCCTGTTATAGGTCACGTGAAACCGCGGCTGGGACTTGGCGCGGCGAAGGAGAGGCAAGGGGACAATGGCAATCTTATTCGGCCGAGTTCCCCAGGCCAGGACCCGAATTTGGACGAATCCGGACAAGTTCTCGAGGCATTTTGTGACAATTCCGGTCCAGATTCGGACCTAGACTCAGGACCAGTTTCTGGAGGTCAGGCCAGGTCAAGGCAGGGGTCAATTGCAGCCACTGCAGGCCAGACCAGAGACGGACCCACGCGGCCAAGCACTCGAGTGAATAGAATGATTCAAATGTTTCGGAGACAGAGCTTGGAGAAGTGGGTGGCTGGGGACCGACAAGATGACGGACTGGGAATGGCCCTGGTCATTCGCAATTCTGGTTCGTTCGGTTCAGTGGTAGCCAGCGGTCGAGAAGGCCGGGCCGACCCCACCGCGCTACTTGGATGGTGCAGTCCGCCCCGTCCACTACCCACCAAGGCCCCGCAACCCACCTGGGCACACAGTCAACACCCACACACACGCAGCCCGCGAACCGCGTCGGCCTGCACCCGCTCCCTGGTGACTGCGAGTGAATGCGCTATCGTGCGACAGACTGACTGGCAGACTGAGTGATCGCATAATACCTCAGGTACCATACTACATTGCGCCATAGTCCAATAAATCCTATGGAAATACATAATTAGTCTTCAACGGAGGAGGAGGAGGAGAAGAAGGAGAAGAAGAAGAAGAAGAAAAAATTGGTCGCCTTACTCGACGCCCCAAAGCTCAAGCTCGAGCAGTCAGTCAGTCATTTAGTCTGCCTTGGGTCTAGGTGCTGCTGCTGATACCGCTGCTAGGCAGGGATCACCCACCTACCTCCCACCACCTACCGCCCGCCAGTGCCACCACCTATCGGTTTACCGCGCTGCGCGTCGCAACGACCTCGTCCGTCCGTCCACCAGCCTGTTGTCTGTGTTCCGTTCCCGCCTCCCGTCACCCCGTCGCCGTCACCGTCACCGTCACCACCCACCCTGTTGCAAGTCCCCCGCCGAGTCCACACCCCGACTGCAACGCCTGCACTCGCCCACCGCGCGCACATGCGCCACCACCCACCCCCGACTCACTCGCGACGCCATCATTGTTGGAGGACCCGGACCCGGACTCGACCCCGACCTCAGCACAGCGCCCATTGTTGACCATGTCGTCGCGGCCTGCTGACGGCCTGCCGAGTCAGGCAGGACTCGGTGACAACAGTGCCACTGCCCCCAATCCCACAGCGAACCCTCTCTTCTCTCGCGACACCACCGCCACTCCCACTTTCCAGTCCCAAGAGGCTTCGCACTTCGACTCCAACCCGTCACGTCCATCACAGAAGCGCTCATCCTCCAACAGCGACTCACAGGCCACAATACTCTCCTCTGACGAGTCCAATCGCGTCTTCACCCCGCCCATGATCGAGACAGCTGCCAGCGACGGTGGCCCCGGCAGCGCCCCAGGTTCCAGCCAGGAGTCACAACTGCTTCAGCTTTCGCAACTGGCTGCTGCCCAGGACAAGCTGCCCGGCCAGGGCCAATCCCTACGCTCTGCCGTCAAGAGGTCCGCCGACGGCACCATCAAGGACCCACGATTCTCCCCAACAGCCTCCCCAGGCCGTGGGCTCAGCCACTCGAGGAACACGAGCGCCGTGAGCGCTGCCTCTACTGCCAGCAGTCGCGTCACCGAGGTAAGCTCGCTGCAGAAGACCGAACTTGTCTCGCCGTCCTTTGCCCTTCCGCGACACTAAGATATTGACGCGTCATACTCGCAGCTGTCCTCCGAGCTCAAAACACGCCTTTCCTACGCCCTTCTCAAAGTCAACAACGGCTGGGAATCGCGAAACATCAACCAAGTCGAGAATCTGGCCTCAAGAGGAGGTTCCCCAGCATCGAGCAACTCTACCATCCCCGGCGCGCCGAGATCGTCAGCCAGCCCGCGCATCCAGACTTCACATGTCCCAACGCCACTGACTCCACACGCCGCTCCCTTGCCCATCCCACCCCCCGAGAACACCTCCCGGGGCGCTCCAACTAGTCCCGCATCTCACTCTTCGAATTCTCGGCTAATGGAAATACCTTCGCTTGCCCCTCCAGTATCGATAGAACCCCATCACAATGAAGGCAATCCCCGGCGGAATCCACACCCAAAGCATGCCCCCAACTTCCCACCCCCACGACCACATCATGCGAGTCCCCGGACGCCTTCCCTGGACACTTTGAACTTGTCGCCCGACACCCGAGGCCTGCAACCTGCTGGGGACCCCGTGTTGGTCTCCCCTACTCACAACAACCGCGAGAAAGACGCCATGGAAGCCCTGCTTTTCATGAGCAGTCCGGGCAACCCTGCGAATCTAAAGCAATTCCCCAGGCCCTCGCAACCTTTCGAGCGTGTCCGCAATGGTGCGTCCGCCGCATTTACCTCGCAAAGGACCGCCTTGCCCACTTCCGCGCCGAAAAGGAAGAGCCTGCCAAACGGACGTCCAACCTCTAGCTCACAACCACTCCCCTCAGCCCATTCACCCAAGAAACGTGTTGGCTTCGGGAAATCCCATAGCACACTGAGTGAGATGGAGATCGATGACCCCACAAGTCCCCGCCGTCACGCCGGTTATGCGCGTCCGGTGGCCCCACGGAAAACGAACGGCACAGCAGTAGACATGCTGCCGCCAAATGGGAGATTCGCCGTGCCGCTCGCCTCGGCATCCGGCAGGCCTACGCGACCCAAGCCCAGGATCAGGTCGTATGAGGACCTTGACGCCATGCTGGATCGTGTGGCTGCGGAGGCTTCATCGTCGGACTCGGACGATGAAATCGACCTCTCTGGGTCGTCGAGAAGGCGTGAGGGTTCCGCTGGGATGCGTGGATGAATATCTGGGTCTTCATCCAACAACCTTTCTGTACGGGATCCTTCTAGGCTGACCGGCCCTTCAAAGCGTCCAAAATACTTCCTTACGTCCATCCAGACGCGTTGTTCAGGCCCGGCTGTTTGGTTTTAATTTGGGCTGTTGAGAGCTTGGCTGTGCGTTCACTGGTGTACCATCCCTGATGGAAGCCTTGTGTGGAGTCTGGGCCCCATCGGCCCGATGCATGGATTTACTTCTTCCAGCCGGATCTCGCCTCTCGCCCCCCGCGCGGGTTTGAGGAGCCCATGTTCAGTTGATCACATATTTCAAGCGGTACTATTCGGTTCATTTACAAAAATTTGTTTCTTTTCATCATCAACACGGAGTCTCGGACGGCTCCAGGCACCTGGCTAGGCCTGGAAGGGATTAGTGTATCATTATTGTCATCATTACTTTGATGAAGCCACGACAGCATTTGCCCTCTTCTAGGGCTGGAAGAGATCTGGCCACCGGTATCTGGCTGATCCAACGGAGTTATGCATCTTGACCACGGCGTTGCTCGGATTTAAACTTTGGGCATGGCGGAACGGGCGAGTTGGCTTTGACTTGGAAGTCAAACTACTCTTGTGTCAAAACTTACTTGATATATATATGTGTACAAGTAAGGCAAAGACTTTGAAGCTACCGCTTGGCACTCTGCCGTAGAAACTTTGGGTCCTGCCGTGACTGTCATCACCGAATAACCTACGAGGTTGCACCGTAAGAGCTATACGCATGGACGCGTGGCTCAAATCTTGCGCGCTGATACACAAACAACGCGTGGGAAATACAAGCATACATTGTACGCGAGATCTCATCCTAGATTAACAATCCCATTCACTTTACCTGCGCAAATGGAGCACGACCCACCTAGACAGATGTTTTGTCTTCGTAAGTTCATAGATATGTGCCCGTTTCCAATCCAGGCAGGCTGAAACAAAATAGTCAGAGGAGACGACTGCACGATGATGCATAAATAAGTGAGCCGCCCATCGGTAAAGAAGACGCAGTAGTATTTGTGCGAGAATCGATTCTGTTCAGACTCCGCCATGCTACGCCCCGTCTACAGTAGACTCTTGATGGTGCCCCAATACGCGTCTGGATATTATTGGCCGTACCACCAAAGCGTCTGTCGACCACTGGTATTCCATACTCAAGATTTGCGGGATAGAACGTCGCCCGGATTCAGACCGCGTGTCTTATATTCGCACAAGTATGCAAAGTCTATAAGGGATCAGTCTCTGTGAGCGTTGCGCCACAAGTTCATCTTCAGCTTGATATTCAAGACCATGGACCATGAGGGGGACTTAAAGGCATCATGGAGGAAAGTGGATTATAATTGATGCAATTTAATTGTGCTTCACTTCACCAAATACATACGTGAACTTCACGAGGCAAAACGCTATGAGAAAGACACCCAATCACATTCTTCTTGAAATCTCCATATTTATAGCTCGAGTATATGACAGGTGGCACGCAGTCAGATAGATGCCAGGGGTTTGGGTGAGCTTCTACTTGTCGAATATGACATGTAATATAAAATGTAATATAGGTATGTAGCTGTGACGTGGTTGGTGGCCCGCTCTCGGTTATTCTTGTTGCAGCACAACGGCTCAGTGCAGCCAACAGAAGTCACCTGGGCAGCCCTTGAGTTGCCTCATCAGCGACTACAGGAGTTCGCGCTTCCCAGTTTAGTGTCTAACCACAACATCACGAGGACTCATTGCGTTCTCTCGAGCGTTTAATATATTGGCCAAGATATATTGTGAAGGTTGTTAGGTACAACTTCGTTTTGCGGCTTGAATCTAAGCGTGGCGTTTTCGGGTTGTTGCTGATGACAAGATACACAATGGGTTGTTCTTGTGGACTGATAAACGGCGATACGCTCGTTTCCAATCAGTGACGCAATTGCAGTTGGGAATCATGTACAGAAAACTTCCACATCACAGGGTCACGGTAACACGCCACAGGCTTGACCGAATGCGCTCACAAGATCTTCGTTCAAATTAACGACAAGATATTTACAGTGAATCGAAAGGTGTTCAGGCAGTCTCATAGACCTCGAACCCAACCAAATCCGGTGCCCACGTCTGCGCGGTCCCAGACGCGGTGAACACGACCTGGTTGGAGCCGCCAGCCTGGAACCCATCAACGTAGACGTACAGCCGCCCAGAATCATACCAGTCGCCCCCAGAAAGAGGGAAGGCGAAGCGCGTGCCGGTCCCGGCCGCCTTGTTGACCGAGATTGTCATATTGCGCGTGTTGTCGCCCAGCCCCCACGCCGTCTCCAGGGCGGCGTCGTAGTGGATGTAGTCTATGCCGAGCAGCTTCTTACCGGCCGACTTGGCAGTGACGTTCGCGAAGGTGACGGCGGCTGCGGCCTGGCCCTGGCCGATGTTGCCGACCTTGCTGCCCGCGGGCAGGCACTGGCCCGAGGAGCAGGACACGACGGTGGCGGCGCCGGAGCGGGTCGAGCCCGTGGCGGCGGTGTAGTAGCCAGCAGGCGTTTGGGTGCCCGAGGTGGCGTTCACGATGTTGGAGAGGACGATGAGGCGGAGCTCGTGTCCCGCAAGCGTGGTCGTGTACGAGCCGCTGAGGGTGCCGAGGTCCTTGGCCGCCCAGACGTCGCGCCCCGCCGCGGAGGCGATCCCCAGGTCGGCTGGCAGGCTGACGGTGACGCTCTGGCTGGCGTTGTTCCAGTTGGCCAGGCCCAGCACGGTGCGAGAGCCCGAGAGCTCGCCCGCCCACACGTCGTACTGCTCGGTGGTGTAACGGCGGACGAGCTGGGCCTGCTTGCCCAGCGAGTCCTGGTTCAGCGCGAGGACCTCGGCGTTCTTGAGCAGGTCCAGCGAGGCTGCGGGTGACAGCTTTGTGTCCATCGGGGCCCCGATGGTGAGTGGCGATTTGTTGATAGCCCACATACCAAAGTGGAATTTCTCCTCTTCGAGCGAAAGCGCTTTCAGACCGACTATAAGCATGTCCATGTCTGCATACTTTCCTACTCCTGTGTGCTTGTAATAAGGTACGACCTGATTTGTGATGCGCCAGATACTTCGCCACGCATTGTAGATATCGTTGCTAATCCTCCACGAGTTCCCGATCTCAGAAGCCCTTTTAGATCCAATGTTAGCGGCTTTATCGTGTGCATTACTTCTGGATTCTCTATCGCACTCACCAAGTTCCAATATCAGTTCCCACGCCCCACTGGCAAATCTGATATACAATATCTCGCGACGTTGCATCAAGTGCAGATGCCATGGTGCGAAACCTGGTAGGGGATTGTGTGACAGCATTATCATAGTCTGCTGCCACCGTTGTGGAGTTGGCGAAGCAGTTGTCATACCTTTTCCGAAATTAATAACCCTTCCGAAACCGTTGGATGATATGAGTACTTACTTCAGAGAATCCGCGGCCCAAGCAGCGAATGAATTGGCGTCCGTTGTCTCGTGGCCTAAGAGAGTAACACGAATTAGATGAGAGTTAAATTAAACATATCACGTTATACTTACCCAGGGAAGCAGGCTGGTCAGTCGATCCGCACTGAAAGATACCGCCACCGGAGTATACGCCGAACTTCAGACCAAGGCCATGGATGTATTCGCCGAGAGCTGGACCGCCAGCTGGGAAAAGACTCGGGTTCCACACCAACTGGCCCGAGGAGTCTCGGTAGTTGGCGTTCCAACCGCAGTCTACAGTCACGAAGTTATAACCGGCTTTATCAAATCCCAAGTTGACCAGGCCTTGAGCGTTCGTCTTGATAATGGTCTCATTTGGGTAGCAGTTATAGTAATTATACGAGTTCCATCCCAACACTGGCGTGGACGTACGCACGGTCGTGGAGGAGACAAGGGTGCCTGTCAGGAACAAACCGAGAAGGATAGTCGACGACATGTTGACTGATCGCAGATCGACGAAAATCTGGGCATCCGAAGAAACAAAGATGGACGGACGCTGTCAATCATCCAAGGGGCCCACGTGAATGAGTGGAGGTCCGAATATATATATACGCGCATCTTCGCATATTTCTCCACGGAAAACCGGGTTGGAATCACACTGGCCACAAGTCGCTAGGCAAGGTAGTCTCGAGGTAGTCTACCACAGTAGATTGTTCGTGTAGCCTATCCCCGTGCCATGTCGTATTTGTAGGTCACTTCCCCACAGACTCTCCCCGGATTCGGGCGAGGCGACATTGATCCCCGCATTTAATGCAGGGGCATAAGCGCACCGATCAGAATCAATTGCGCCGTTGAGTCGATAACCGCTAATAATAACACCAAAAAGTAGGCCGCTAGGCTAGACGACGGGCTCGCGGCGGGTCGGAGGCGGAACCACTAATAACATTGATCAAAATGTACGAGTCACGACAGGCAAATCTCCCGGCCAACGCGTCCGAGCGGACACAACGTCGTCGCTGGATCAGACAGCGAATTGCTGTGTCGAGACTAGGCCGCAGGACCGCTTGGGAAACTCCAGCAAGCGCTCCAAATGGGGGATGTCGTCGTGATATCGCTCGAGGAACATGCATATGGACTGGCACTCGAGGACCGCCCTCTTCCAGGTCCACCACTGCTCATACGGAATGGCCTTGGCGTACCAGTATGAGGTCAACAGAAGTACGCCAGGGTCTTTCTTGGCCCATAGCTCCCTGAATCCAGGTGCCATTAGGTAGAGGAAAGTCGTGAACTTCATCAGGTTGCGCTGGTTGTAATCAAGAGGTATGAGCTGCGAGATGACGTTTGCCGCGCGATAATAAGGGCTCGATTCCCAGACGAAGGGGTCTGTGAGTTCGAGAAAGTCCAAAAGTGGGCTAGGGAGATTGTGGAATCCCCCATCTTTGAGCCGGTAGGGGTCGAAATCCCCATCTCCGCCGTCGATTTTGCATTTGACGAGCAGTTGTCTAAAGCAACACTCTGCTCTGGACGGATCGCAAAAGTCCCACACGTCTTGTTTGCCCAGGCTTAGAGTCAACCAGTCTGGCTCTCCGGGTCCTCGGTCTCTCAAAGGCCATGCCTCTTCGGGCGACTTGGCTTCGATCTTGCACAATTCCATTGCACCGATTAATGTTGATGTTATCCACTTCATAGATACAAGTTAGCAAGTGTCATACTCCGGTGTCTCATGAGCATCGGCGACCTTCAAACTGCTCCATAGAGGTTTCGGTCGAGAGAAACGAGTCAAAATGACATGTAACTTACCATTGCGTCACGCTCTGACGGAGTAGCATCCTGACATAATCTGTAATTGAAGAGAGCAGCCGCTTTGTAGTGATGAAAGAGCTCAGTCGCACAAGGCTCGTCTGGTATTGGTTGGAGGAGACGATCATGAGAATATGTGAAGGCCAGCACGGCGTGCAGAAGAAAGGGGTGCTGGGATTGTCAGCCTCGAGAATACATGGTCAGAGTTTATGATTTGAAGTGGAGGGGCAGGGTAAGTGTCGATATATGTTGAGATAGGACTTCACAGCACGAAGTAACTTATATCTCAACAGGAGCCATGGTCCCTATCAGACGGGCAATGCCTGTTTCTGACATGGGAAGAAAGCAATGAGCTGCCAGGTGAGATGTGAGACGGTCCATTATGACTTACGAGGCAGGCAAGCCTAGGGGTCTCAGCTTGCAGGATCCATTTCGTAACGTCAGTGCCGAGTGTCAAGATGGTCCGTCTGCTGAATTTATCCAGAATCTCCAGGTCCCGGGCCTTGAGCTTATAGACCTGATCCCCTAACAAATTTCCAGTCGGGGAGTGGCGCATATTGTAATTGATCAGATCGAGTATAGTCTGGTTCATGGAGATGGGAGATTTCGAGGGCGGCCCTGAGTCCATAAAAGAGGCGCCTTCAAAGGAGAGAACCAGCTCTCCCACACCTGTGGTCCCTGTGTTACCATAGTTGCAGGAAACCCCGAAAAGGATGCACTTCTTGCACTTGGGTTTCGCCTCGTCACACTGTACGAACGCAGGTTAGCGTTTCATCATGTTCTTGGAATACTGACGGCACCATGGTCTGCAAACCTTACGCACCTTGACACGTCTGATTTTGCAGTTGCCGCACCCTGCTCTAGATTTGGTGTGGGCCTTGCGCTTCCGCTGATTCGTTTTGGCCGAGAGCGACAGTGCCAGTGGTGTACTAGTAGCTGTTGCAGAGACCATGTTGGCACGAAAATATGTGGTTGAGCCCACAGCCTACTTTGTACTGGTAGTCTCTACAGGTGGCAGGGTGCCCAGGATTTAAGATGCGCAGACCTGAACTCGTGGGCAGACAATCAGAAGGAAAACGGAGATTCGTACAGAAGAAATCGGAGGGTATACAGATATATATGGGCCCCAGTGCACCAGAGCTCTATAATGCACAAATAACGCCCACTACCTAATTTAGTATATACACTATTATATTAACTCTATAGCTATCGTATCCGAATATCCTCTTTACTATAATTATACCGTATTATCGCTATACTCGCTAAGGCACCTAATTGCTTAAATCTATGGTAGTTTGGTAGTTTGCCATTGCACCTTAAGACTAGAGTAATTTGGTACCTCTGCTATTGCTGCAGCATTAAGAAAACGAAATCTGAGCGATTTAAGATGGAGATTAAGGTTAAATTAATTAATTCCGACTAGTAATTAATTCTTTAAGGTGGTGTTAATAGGGGGGGGGGGGGTGATTGAATTAAGTTTGGTGGTAATGGAGGCTGCGTAGCGGGGGGTATCTGTGTACCCTCCGATTTCTTCTGTACGAATCTCCGTTTTCATCAGAAGCATGTCGGAGGTTGCGCTGCGGCAACGATGAGTAGCAAGTTGTGGATACTCAATGCCTCGACGCAAAGACTGTCGGGAATTGTGAGATCTGGTCAGCACGCTCGTCATGGATGCGATGCGAGCCTCGAAGGAGCTGAACATGGGCGCACTCCTCTAGCTTCCGATTGGCAGACACAAACAAGTCGGGATCCCCACTGCGCCGGTGGCAGATAAAGGAACGACGTTGGAATACGAATGGAGGTTAGCGCAGACAACCCAAACAGTAAGACTTCCATTAGGCCGTCCGCAGCCTAGTTGACGATAAGGGAATATCATCTTCCTTGGCTATTTTCACCTCTTTAGTCTGCCATCATAATGTTCGGAATCCCGCAAAGGAGACGAATTAGGATGGAGACTGCCATCTCAAGCATTAATTGATGCAATGTCGTACAAATCCAGCAATGACAAGTATATGGGCCAAGGCGCAAGACGTCCACCTGCGGCAGCAGGACAAAATTGAGAATCCGAGCAATCCGAACACCGAATATGCGACCAGCAACCACTTCCGCATAACCTCACAGGGCACCGGTCTATGCAGGGCTCAAGTACCTGGATGGTCATCTTCTCGTCATCCTGAAGTCGGGCACACACTATAGTACTCTACCGCACTAATTATCAATCTACCAGGCTTCTGTCTGCACCGCGTAGGGCTGTCTCGAGATCAGCAAATTCATAACTATCACTCACCATCGTGACGATTTTGAAGAGTCGTCCGGAATGTTCAATAGGCAGTTCACTGCCGATGTTGCGGTAGTGGAGCATAAATGCCACGTGGAGTCAGCCAGCTCATCAAAATTGGCGTTCATCACCGGGCTGTCCCGGTCAGCACAAGCGCCTATCTCTGGCGAATTCATTCCTGTCGTCAGATCGAGGTAATAAAAGAGAGTTCTTGCATCTGTGATGGGAACTATCCAACGCTTCAGCTGTAAGGGTCACCGTTCATCGCAAGGAGCCCCGCTCTTTCCGTCCAAGAGGAGTCAAAAACTGAAATTTCATGCATTGATTAAATCGTACGATTCACGGGCGAGGTTGATATGGACAGCGTAGCTATGCGACCGGGTTCACTTTAAAGCTTCTCCTTGCTGAGCATGGTATCCATTACTTCGGTAGGGTATTGGAGAGTGCGTTGGCGATCCTTCCTGTAGGATCACAGCATGACGGATCTCAAGATCTGCCGAGTTGCCGCTCTTTTCGAAGGGTGACCATCAAGGAGAGTGCTCGCATGCAAGAGCAATGTTCTTGCTCATTGAGCTGACCGAGTCAAGACTATTACATCAAAATGACGTGAATACGACCACGATGATGTAGAGGGACTCAATGATACAAATTATAGGGACCATACTGTGTGGTGAAGGACGTTTGTACTCAGGATGTTCAGCACGTAAATATGAGCTTTTCAGGCAGTCGAAAAAGAACATTGCAGAAAGAGACTCGAGTCACCTGCCATGAAGTGCTCAGTTTGTAGTAATGTAATACAGATTGCTCGTCACTGTTTATCTACATAATGCTGCTTCCTCTCAACCGCATCTGGTTGCGGCTCGTCAACATGGGTATAACCAATCCAGCCCTTCCGAGGCCAACCTATCCAGTTGATGCCAAACCATGACGCTCAAATCAAGATAACCCAAAACTCCAGGAAGCCAACGCATAGTTTTAAGTAAATCAAATGTCGATGATGATCAAATTTACCATCCGCCGTGATGGCCGTGATGACCATGATGACCATGATGACCATGATGACCGTGATGGCCGTGATGTCCGTGGTGCTGCTGCTTTCCACCAAATCCACCACCCATGGGGCTTCCGTGGTGCGAGCCGGCAGACCCGAGCAGCCCTCCGAAAGACCCACCGTGGCCGTGGTGGCCATAAGGCTGGGGAGGTGCATGGTGATGCCCGTGGCCGTGATTTCCGTGGCCGTGGTGTCCGTGGCCGTGGTTGTCATGCCTCTTGTCCTTGATCTTGTGCTCGATGGCGTTGGCAACTGCGACACCGGCTGCTCCGCCCAGTAGTGTCTTCAACTTGCTTCCGTGGCCCATCTTGTGCCCGAGGGCACCGCCGGCACCGCCGCCAATGACTGAGGCCATCAGGCCCTTTTCGCCATCTTGGGGTTGCCCTTGTTGCCGCTGATCGTATGATGGCGAGGGGCCCGACGCGTAGTGCTGCTGGGCTGGCGGGGCGTAACCCGAATAGGAGGCGTATTGCTGCTGTTGGGGCGGGCCATAATAAGATTGTTGTGGTTGATATTGGCTGCCGTGGCCACCGTAGTATTCTGCTGCAGACATGGTGATAGATGTTTGAAATGTAGCTCGAGAGTGTTGATGTAAAAGTCGCGTGTTAAGGATAATTGGTTTGATGTAGATCGGTCACTCTGCGACCTGGAGGAATGCCACGTCTTTTGTATGTCTTCAGCATTTTCGTTCGCCTTCTAGGCTGAGCCCGAAACGG
Organism: Diaporthe ilicicola; assembly: GCA_023242295.1. Classification (NCBI taxonomy): domain Eukaryota; kingdom Fungi; phylum Ascomycota; class Sordariomycetes; order Diaporthales; family Diaporthaceae; genus Diaporthe; species Diaporthe ilicicola. The sequence continues at coordinate 33,688 of JALPVH010000328.1, read as the reverse complement.
CACTTCAGCTGCAGTGGCCGAGGCTTATGGGGGCCAAGTACAAGGAGGCTCGTTGCTACGCATGACGAATCGGAGCGCCTGGCTGCCTGGTTGTAAGTCCTGTGTCCTTCACTGCCCGATGGTGGCGGTGGCCAAAAGGTTATTCATCTTGTTAGCGCTCCCAGAAGATTGGGTCAAGGCGACGTCACTGCTGCGCCCCTGCATGTGGGGACTTTGCGTGATGGTTTATCCCTGTTCTCAGTCGGACGGCCCGAGCTTGCGCCTCCCGGTTGTTGCCAGCTGCCACCAACGTTCAGACGTGAGAGCGAACAGTTCCGACCCCCGAGATCCGTCCAGACGCTGCTGTTCAAGAAGGAACATCTCTTCCAGCGAAAAGTCTAACAGAATACCAGTAGCTACAATCTCTTCTTTGAATTCGTGCGGTACTCTGTGCTGGTATCTTTTCCAGGCGTCTCACCTTACTTCTTCTGAACCACGCCGTCTGAACATTTGCGCAGTTATCGAATTGATCACATTGAACACTTCTTGAGACAGGGATCTTTGTCTCTCACAGGAATCAAGTTGACTGACTCTTTCCTCAAGTCTTTATCCTGCAGCCTCTCCCCTTCGCCTTACACAATGACGGCCAACAGCCATTAAGAATCCGGATTTGTGTACCTCAGAAAATGTCGATGGTGTCAAGCAAACATCTTGACGCGACAGATTTTGCACCTTGTGTCACTTAAGGTTGGTGCTATAGGCAACACCGACGGGGGGTTGTGGGCGAAGTCATTGGCGTCGTCATTGAAGTACAGAATGACGTTCTGGAAGTCGTGGCGGTGTCCCGCGGATGGCGTGCAGAAGGTCCTTGTTCTGGTTCTTGGGGAAGTACCACGAGTACATGATGGCCCAGTGGCCGCTGTTCAACTAGCTGGAGTAGCATAGACCTGGCTGGTGCTGGAGTCGCAGTCGCCAGACATGGCACCAGTGGGCTTGAGGCCGGAGCTGGATCGTAGTCAGCACATGATTTCTCTTGTGGAAACTCAAGTGTGGGAGTGTACTTACCCGACCTTGCCGTCCTCTGTCACAACGGGGAAGGGAACGCAGCCGGCGACGACCTTCAGATAATGCTGGTAGTCAGCCATGACCTGACCAGCCCAACCGCCGGCCAGGGTCTGTTCCAGGAAGCGACTGCGGAAGCATCGATCCAGCTGAAATCGCGGGCCTGGAGAGGAGCAGCGGAGACAGCGCCGGCAATGGCGAGCATACATGTAGACATGAGAGTGGACTGCATTTTGAATGAGTGTGGTTGATGATTGTGATTAAATCAAGAATGAGTGTTGTATTTATTTATTTTAAAAGAGAGAGAGAGAGACCTTTAAGGAAAGACTGAAGGATGTAAAGGAGAGTGAATTATTGTGGGGTAATGATAGTGATGAGATGGGAATTCAAAATGCAGATGAGGAGGAATCTTGATGCTCATTTATATTGATATGAAGGCTTCATGTTGGCAGTTCTTCTTGGGCGTTAAACAGCTTCACCGTCAACATTACACGATACATCCTCGCCATGAATACCCACAGGTTCGAAAATAGCAGTGCAATCTCACCACCTGTGCACACCGTCTGATGTCAAAGAGGCTCAAAAGCTTAAGGAGACCTCGGGGAACTTTCCACAGGTGGACTGTTCGTACCAACTGTCACCGTTGTCCAGGGATCTGCTGAATGTTGTTATTAAGCCTCTCCTTGACCCCTCAGAGCCGTCGATCTATTTCGAAGGTGATGTGGAGGGATCTCCACCTCTGATCCTCACCAGTGGAGGGGCCATCCACAAGTTGACGTGCTCACGTTCTGCGTTCGGAGCCGACTCCTGCAATGGTCGACTCAGCCGATGTCGATGGTAATTTCGCTTCGGGGTTTTAAGGTAAGAAATAGGGTGCCGCGGTGCGGCTTCCCCAGAAAAACTCAATTTAAAGGCTCGCTTCTGTGGATCTATGGAACTTATCCGGGCCGCTTATGCGAGTCCGCTGCTGAGATTTGCCGCCCACATTCCGAAGACTATCTGGCGAGACATCATGAAAACTTGAGTCTTTGGTGGTCCATCGCTGTTGTCTGTATGGGTATTCAAGACCAAGTCCTGCGGTCTGCCTAACCCAAGTGATCCAGTCAGCCTTGGACACCCACTGCAGTAGATGAAGGCACAGTAACTTGCTCGGAACAGTCCTCTCCATGGTAATGATTTTCTACGGAGAATTCTTCGCACCTGATTCTCTTGACTCAACTGCACAGCGAGGTCCTCGTCTCCGACAGTGGAAACACGGTGTCCCTTGACAAGTCGTGGCATGACAGCGGGTGTCATGATTCGCCGGGACGTGGGAGTGTAGAGTCAGACACAGGCACAAGCATCGAATTACAACAAAAATGCGTTCTCGATTCCAGAAGATAGACTGTGTAGCTGGACAATGCGTTCGTGTGATCATCCCGCTCCCGATGTTGGGTGAGGGCTCATCCGTATGGAACCTCGAGGAAGATCATTTTCCGTGCCTCATGCCTTGCCAATTGGGAACGGTAAGTGGCGGTGCATCCGTTCGGTGATTTGCAGCAAGTCACGCTCGTGCTTCTCATCCACAATGAGGGAACTTGCACTTGTCAAACGTTTTTCTCTTTTGGAAACCGAATGAATGTCCCCAACTGATTCTTGGTTCCTGGACATTCATGAAGCCCCTCTCATTCCGTATTCCTTTTACACTCATACGGGACACACAAGCCTGTAGAGCAGAAACCAACCTGGTGCTTGTGCAAACAATAGTATGCATATTGGGTCGAGCTGGGCTTGTTCATGAGTTGGCGCAGAAGCAAACGGTAAGGGCTCTATGCCTTAGAGCCTACTTATACTCAACTACGCTGTGCTCTCCTTGACAAAGGCAAGCAGTCTCGTCCCGACAGCTGCATACTCTGGCTCGTCCAGACCCAGCCCAAAAGTGTACGAAACGTGGTTGTGGCCTTTAAGAACCTCGAGAACGGGCATTTTTGAGAACCTCTTCCTGTAGTCACTCAGGAATTCGAATGTACCCTCGAGGATCTCGTCTGCCTCAGCCTCGCCGACCATCACCAGCAGCTCACACGGGAGCTTTTCGCGCGGCGGCGTGGTGGTGGTGCCGAAGAACTGCTCGCGGAAGAGGGCAGCCGGCGCCCAGCGCTGGTTGATTTCGAAAAGCTCGTTGGTCTGGAACCAGTCCCTCAGCACGTCCGCCCTGCCCGGGTCGCTGCTGTCTGTCGTGAAGGGGGCGGACAGGAGGACGGCGCCGCGGAGGAGCGGCTTGGGGCTCGGGTCGAGCTTCCCGAGGAACAGGGCCGTGGCAAGGTGTAAGCCGCCGGCGCTTTGGCCGAGGGCAACAACTTTGTCAGGGTCACCGCCATACTTGGAGATGTTTGTCTGGATCCACTGGAGAGCAGCGGTGACATCGTCAGCGCCATCGGGGTGGTGACCTCCCTGCAGAGCCAGACGGTATGTGACGAGACATGTGATGTAACTATTGCTTGTGAAGTAGTTGCCTGAATACAAAGTTAGATTTATGTGCAGAGTAGGCGGTTATGGAATGATCACGCACCAATATTGCCGTACATGGTATTGTCGCCAGCCACAAGGCCGCCGCCGTGGATAAAGACTACGACCGGCTTGCCAGAGCCTCCGGACGTATCTGCTTCTACTGGCGTATAGACATCAATACGGTTCCTTGCATCGGGCCCGTATTTGATGGCAGTCTCGGCCTTGATCTGGCCTTCGTACTTGCTGTTGTGCTTGGCCTGGATGGGTCCGTAGAGCTTTGCCAGCGCAGGAGGCACTTGTGTGTTCCAGGTGTTGCCGTACTTGGCTAGGGTTTCTCTTATGGACTCCATTCTGACAGGTTCAAGTCTGATCAGGCAACGAGGTGTTTGTTTCGGGAAGAGTTGAGCAACAAGTGAAGTCACACCAGATTAAAATAGTTCGAAGAGAGCATTATATGCAAATACTAGGAAGGCCATAAGTTAACCACCGATAGCTCGGGGGCCGAGTATAATAGTAGTGCTCCCCGCTCGATCCGGCAATTCCGGAGGTTGCGCAAGTTTGGGGGGGAGAGAGAGGCAAGGTGGTGCATGGTCCGGTTGTGTCTGAGGTGAAGAAAGCTTGGGCTTATTAGAGTTACCCAACTTCGCTTCTAAGTTCTTCGTGCTTGTTTCTCTGCAGCAGGACAAGGAGACGCCCAGGCCTGGGGGTAAGAGACATGCATGTGCCACGCATCTGAGACCTGACCATTGCTACAGGACGAGTGTTGACAATTGTTTAGGCTTTGGGGACAGGATGTACATCTACCCAACCAAACCAATGCTGTCTGGAGCTGCACAGCTGAACACACCCTCATCCACCACCTCTTTGTCTTGGGCATATGATGATCAAAAGAACCTGGTGGAAGTCCGTCAAACCTTGAGCGGTTTCTTCTATCATGTGAATGGATGGATGGACAAGAGGGAGAGAGATGCGGAGAGGCCCAAGAATCCCGAGGTGCTCCGATGGCCCGTCACGCTAAGCCCTGAGGGGGACACTCGGCTAGCTCCTTAGCGCCGAAACTGCCAGATGGGCTCCACATCAGCAAGACCGACCGGAGTAAGCTTTTTGGACGCACCGCACCTGCAACCTCAGATTGGAAACTTTTCTTACCAGCATCGTCGTCACCATCCAACCCTCCAGCCTCTCATCCTTTGTCGGTAAAGCTACCCGCCCCTTCCCATTGACCTGCTACAGCAACACTGTGCACTGTGCTGACCCATTGCCTCGCCAAGGAAAGTCCTCAGTCTCTTCGTTCCTCACTTCCACACGAGACCAGCCAAGATGTTCGCTGCTCCCCGAATGGCCTCCATGTTCCAGCGCCGTGCCTTCTCGGCGTCGGCTCGCCAAGTATGTCTACCTATCTCGTCTGTTGCAGCTCCTACGCGCCTCATCTCGCGGTTGGCACTGACACGCGCTGTCTCTCTTAGCTGTCCAAGGTGACCGTCCTCGGCGCTGCTGGTGGCATTGGTCAGCCTCTGTCCCTGCTGCTCAAGCTCAACCCCAGAGTGACTGAGCTTGCCCTGTACGACATTCGCATGGCTCCTGGTAGGCATCGTCTGCCCCTGCCCTAATTACAGTCGTCCGCCCTCCATTGCACCCCAGTTGTCGGCCAGCAGCTTGAAATGGCGCAACATTGGCAGCTGGAGTGCATGGCTAATAGCTCCTGTCCCCACATAATAGGTGTTGCCGCCGACATCTCCCACATCAACACCAAGTCCACCGTCACCGGCTACGACCCTACCTCCTCCGGCCTGTCCGACGCCCTCAAGGGTGCTGAGGTTGTCCTCATCCCCGCTGGTGTTCCCCGCAAGCCCGGTATGACCCGTGATGACCTCTTCAACACCAACGCCTCCATTGTCCGCGACCTGGCCAAGGCTGCCGCCGAGGCCTCCCCCGACGCCAACATCCTCGTCATCTCCAACCCTGTGAACTCCACTGTTCCCATTGTTGCCGAGGTCTTCAAGGCCCGTGGTGTCTACAACCCCAAGCGCCTGTTTGGTGTCACCACCCTCGACGTTGTCCGTGCCTCCCGCTTTGTGTCCCAGCTCAAGGGCACCGACCCCGCCGATGAGAATATCACCGTTGTCGGTGGTCACTCCGGTGTGACCATTGTCCCTCTGTTCTCCCAGTCCGCCCACCCCGACCTGTCCTCCAACGAGGAGATTGTCAAGCGCGTCCAGTTCGGTGGTGATGAGGTCGTCAAGGCCAAGGACGGTGCCGGCTCTGCCACCCTGTCCATGGCCATGGCTGGTGCCCGCATGGCCGAGTCCCTGCTCCGTGCCTCCCAGGGCGAGAAGGGTGTTGTCGAGCCCACCTTTGTCGACTCCCCTCTGTACAAGGACCAGGGCATTGACTTCTTCTCCTCCAAGGTCGAGCTCGGCCCCAATGGTGTTGAGAAGATCCTGCCCCTCGGCAAGATCGACGGTCAGGAGGAGAAGATGCTTGAGGCCTGCCTGGCTGACCTCAAAAAGAACATCGAGAAGGGTGTCGCCTTCGTCGCCAAGAACCCTGGAAACTAGGACTCTCTATGGACACCTTTCAATCCCTTGGACGGGACCCAGCACCTATCCTGGGACCAGCTCAGTGACTTCCAGAAGTCTTGGAGGGTGCACATCACGCGCCTGAGGGGCACACAGGATTGCTGGTAAATCTCTCAGGTCTTGTTCGAGGACACAAGAGGACTTTTGCTTGCCTGTATTTGTTTGGCGGGGGAGGGTAGATGGTGGTTCTGGATCTCTATTCTGCGCTGTCCTTGGCCGGTATATCCCAGTTTCGTTGTTGCGGATTTGGATCCAATGGTGCGACAAGAGGCAAGATAGAACGAGAGATGCTACTTCCTGCGTAGTCTAGTCTTTTTCTTTTCTTCTCGATCATCATCGGAGATGCAAATAGACAGCTACTTGTACAATAGCACACTATTTCCCTGGACTCGGTCTTGATAGTGAATGAATGCCGCCTGAAACCCCGTTCACCCAAGTTTGCCACAACGGAACTTCACAGTAATGATAAGGGCAAAATTCACCCTGTCTCACCCTTCTTTGTTCACTGCATCGTTTAAAGACGCCGCCATCATTGAGAAAGCCTGAGAAGCACCTGCAGCACTGCAGCACCGAGGATGTTGAGAGAAACAGCTTTATGATATGGTACAAGCGTTTACACCACGCTAAGTCTATCAGACCTTCTGTGATTCTATTTGGCCTCCTCTCAAGTCTATAAAACACTGGTTGAACCATCTAATATGTGTCTTAAAGCACAGCACTACTTATGCCTGCTGCCGCCCATCCCTCCAGGCCTGCAGCTTCTGCCTCCGCTCCTCAACTTGGCGCTCAAACTCAGCGACCTTCTCGAGCCTCTTCCTCTCCTCCTCTGCGTCCTTGCGCTTCTGCTCCTCCTCGCGGCGCACACGCTCCCGCTCCAGCTGGTCCGGTCTGCGGAGCGCAATGTCACGCGGCCGGTAGTCCGAGAACAACTTCTTCAGCCCAATCTCAATGACCCAGCACGCTGCGTAGTCGATAACCATGACGGCCGTCATAGTGGTCTTGAACTCGCTCGAGAATGGCACCAGCTTCATCTTCTCGTTCAGCTCGGGGACGAACTCGGTCGAACAAGAAAAGGCAATGGCTGTCACGCCCACGATGCCATAGAACATGCCCTTGTTCTCTGACAGAGCCTCGCGGAACGGGCGTCCCTGGTAGTTGACGGCGAACGTGCTGATTTGTTGAATGAGCTGTAGGAGGTAGACAGCGCTGTTGAGGAGCGAGGGAGTGAACTCGGCCTCAAGATCGACAATGCCGGCACGCCTGTAGAAGGTGTCAGTGTCAATTCCAGTGAAGAAACAGGGCATAGTGGAAACATACGGTTCAATTGTATCGCAAAACCTGGCGATGTAGATCAGAGTAGCAATGTGAACCGCGAACTGGCCGAGAATAGAACCGATAATATAAAAGTTGAAGATGTTTGGCTGTGGGCGTTCCTTAGAAAGGCCCTCGACCGACTTCGCCCTCGAGATGGACAAGAAGCAGACGCTCATGAGCATACCACTGATGGTATACTGGCCATCGCCGAACTTGATGCCCTCCAGGTACAGAACACTCAAACTGTAAGCACTGATGAGACAGTTGAGCGCGAGAATCTTGTACATCTGGATGGTGGCAACGAGCGTGCATCGACCCTGTCGGATAATGTTGGGGATGGCAATAACATTTCGCAACTTAGAGGTGAATGGCGCAGCGACAGAGGCATCTCCAAGCTTGAGAGCAGGAGGCTCACCGTCATCAATGTCGTTGTCCATCATTGTTTGCTGGATTTGTTCGGCGAAGCTGGAGGCCTTTCTAGCTGCTTCCGCTTGTTTGGCCGCGCGGGGGTCAGAGTTGATCAGCTGTTGAGCGCCCGGGGATGTCACTGTCTCGATAGGTTGCTGATGTCCCTGAGACTTGGCAAATTCAGCTGGCGAGACCCCCTTCTTGTGCGCTTCACGCTCAATGGCCTTTTGGTAGTGAGGGTTGGACGGCCCAGGCGGATACAGGTGAGCGATCAGGGGAGGTACTGGAGGCGCGGGCTGGTTGAAGCGCTTCATGAGGTCGATCTGCTTTTGATACATTTCCTTCATCTTCGTGTTGCGAGCGTGTTCGGCGATACGAGTAAGGTCTTCTTGTGTTCCGTTCAAGAGGGCAATTCCGATATGAGCCTGCTTCAGAGCACCGACGTCGTTGGTTCCATCTCCAGCCATCAGAGTGAAATAGCCCATGTCCTTGTAGCCCAAGAGAAGCTCTTCCTTTTGCTTGGGGGAAACTCGGGCATATACCCAGGTGTAACGCAGGATCTGATTCCAACCAACTTGGTCCTTGAATTTCGCCAGAGCGTAGCCAGTAACACAGAGATCGTGTTTCGTCAGGATATCGGAGTCGATGGGCTTCGAGGGGTCCACCTCGATATTGACGCGTCCATCGACGCTATGCCACACGAGCTTGTCTCCGTTGTCATTCTGCTCAGGAGCATCGAGAATAAGCACGTCGCGGTCAACAATCTCAACCTCACGAGCCACGTGAGCGGCGGTGAGAGGGTTGTCACCAGTGATCATGACGACTCTGTGGCTGCTCTCGTTGAGCATCTGGACAGCTTGCTTGGCGTCATCCTTCAATGGGGTGTGGAGAACCAAAAATCCAGCGAAGGTCAATCCAGCCTCGACTGTCTCACGCTTGAACTCATTGATCCTCTTGGCGCCTAGTTCATCATCTGTCGATAGTTGCTTGTATGCCAGAGCCAACACACGGGATCCCCTGCGAGTGAAGTATTTGAAAGTCTCCTCATAGTCTGCTGGAACAGTGACAAGCATCTTCAAGATTGTTTCCGGCGCGCCTTTCACACCGACAAATGTGCCTCGCATTTGTGCACCAGTCCTTGGGTCCTTGCCTGCAACCGTAGCAATTGAGCTCTGCCGCTTGAGGGCTGAGGAGAATTGGAAGCGGCGCTTGATTTGAACAGTTCCGACGGAACCTCCAGCAGCAGCAGTCGCCGGCTTATGTGTCAGCGTGTCATTCTTGCCCAGAGTCCAACCGAGTGCAGATAAGGTGGCCTTCTCCATGGGATCGCCAACAATGTCGCCTTCATCAAGCTTGACTAAAGCGTGAGCGGTGGCAAGGACGAGTGTGGTGGCCAAACCAGAATCCTTGACTGGTGTCATGTTGCTGTGTGCTCCATCAGATTCCTGTGGCGTGTCTGTACCAGACTTCCCGAGACCAAGACCAGCAATGCCCTCAACGACAAGATCCTCTCCGGTCAAGGTTCCGGTCTTGTCGAAACAAGCCACATCGATGCGACCCGCAAAGGGAATACGGAAAGGCTCCGTACAGAAGATGGCGTACTTGGCAAGAGCCGCCAAACTCGTGTTGACAGCCAGACTGAGCTCCATGGGCAGCTCGGGAGGCACCACGCTCGTGATGATGAGAACACAGTCGAGGAGGAGCTTGGATCGCTTGCGGTCCTTGAGGACACCCTCAGTCCAGACATACCAAGATGCCGCAATGGCAAAGATGAGCAGAAAGAGGATGAAGAGCAGAGCCTCGACGTTGTTGGCGGAGACTCGTTCGGTGGAGTAGATCATAGTGCGGACCAAACTGCCCTGCGACGTCTCGAATCCAGTCTTGATAACGATAGCCATGGCGCCCTTGTCTGGAGGTGGAGGAACCCCGGATGCAACCGGAGGCTTTGGGTCATCAGGGTTGCCGTGGGTGATCTGGAGGACCTTGGTACCTCCCCAGAGGAAGGCATTCTTGTCGAGGCCTTCGGGCTCCAATCTCGCGTCGGCTGGGCGCAGCTGAATGGACTCCTTGAGCAAGGGTGTGCTCTCTCCTGACAGCATGGCCTCGTTGACGATGGCTGTTCCTTCTACCAGCAACATGTCGCAAGCGACGCCACTATCCTCTTTGGTTCGGCCAGCAGACACAAGATCTCCCGGAAGGAGTTTGTCGCTCTGAACCTCAGTCCATTTGCCCAGTCGGTAAACCCAAATGTCGTAAGGCTTGATGCTCATGCCACGGAATTCGTTCAGGGTCCGCTGACGCTGCCAGACCACGGTGCTCTCGAAAACGACCAGCATGAAGAGGGTGAAGAGCGAATAGTACCAATAGTCATCCAGCATCCACAAGCCAACGCAGAATACCTGGAAGACAAAAAACGGCGCGACTGCGTGCTCCTTGAAGAGCTCGGTGAACGTAGGGACCGGAATGTCGAAGGTGTTGGAACCATAGTGTTGCTCCAGCTTCTTGAGCTCGGCTGCGCTGGTGAAGCCCTTAGACTTCTGAAAGGTCTCGACGGTAGGCTTTGGCTCGGCGTCGACAGCATAGCTCAAGGTTGCAAATGTCTTCTTCTCGGGGTCATACAGGAAGCGGCGTTTCTGGAAGAGGAAAGACAAGCTGTTCTTGCCATCAATCTAGATGCGGATCAGCGAACAGTCCACATACTCCGAGTCGAATGGGACCTTTTCCGCCAGAGACTCACCTTCTCTCGGATGAGGTCGCTGATGTCGGCCACGCCGGCGTTTGCGACAGGGATGACTTTGATCTGTTGCGCTTCTTCGATGGACGAAGCCTTCCTCGCGGTAATCATGGCCCTGGCGCTGACACTCCAGTGGGTGCTCAACCAGAACAGGCTCTGGAAGGTGATGATCGTGCCCATCCAGACAAATGTCCATTCTTGGCCACCGATGTGCTTGTCGTAGAGCTCAGGGCTCAGGTAGAAGGCCAAGAAGACAGGCCAGATGATAGTGAAGGGCCATACGTAGGCATGAAGGAACAGAGGTCGCGGCGACAGCAGCTCAGCAGATTTGATCTGCGAGTTGTCGACGAGGCTCGTCGGCGGCGGCGGCGGCGGCGCCATGGTGGGGGTGGCAGCGACACCTACGCAGCGGTGGGTGCGATGGGAGGAACCGGATCGTGGTCAATTGCCTATCTATGCGCTACCGCATTGGGGGAGATGAATCTGGTCGCTTCAAACGAGCTGCGCGGGTCTCGTATAGAGTGGGAAAGAAGTGGAGGTGGGAGACACAGAAGGTGTGAAGAGACGTGTATCTAGGCAGGAAGCAGATGACGAACGAAATTTGGAGTCGCCATCTGTACTTTTTTGGGTCTGGCCAGAAGGAGCTGGAGCAGGAGCTGGCCGGGTATGGGACAGGGATCAGTAATGCAGTCTGTGTGGTGCTGTCCTGAGCAGGTCCCCATCTGGCGGCGCCGGCGGCGCTAGACTGGTTGCTCTTGGCGGGATGAGCAGCCTCGGGTCGGACCAACGCGTGTCTCTTACAAACATTTACACGCGCATGGTTCATATCGGATTGCCAGCAGCCGCCTCGAACGGATTCGACTCGATTCCAAACCATTCAACTCCTCTACGAGAATAATTCGTTCGATTCAAGTAGCTGGTTGTCGTGTCTCAGAAATGCTCATTTGTACGGCGGCCAATCCTGCAATATTCGAGTCAGCGCGCCCTTGAGGCAGCACAATGAGATGCGCTTTTCACGATGGAGTAAGTCACGGCTGCAACCGGACTGTGACACCTTCTGCCCACAGCCCCACCCCACAACGTTGCACACACCCAATAGAGGGCTGCAAGACGTAGCTGGTGAGAAGTTTCCTTGCATAGAAGAAGCATATCTCCTGGGAGTGAAGAATATATCTTGGAAAGTGCTTACCCAGACACACCTCTCCTCCAACCGCTTGGTGACGGCTACCTCATCTCCAACCTGGATCTCTGCCCCCTCGGCTTTCAGGAACCCATACCGCCCAAAGATCGGCGAGTACTTATTTCCTTGGTCAACCCTGCGATCCTTCATCAGCTTCTTCAGAATATTGCCACTTTCGCCTGTCCCGGGCCTTCCGGTCGCGTAGTCGACATTGATCGAGACGCAGCGCCCGCAATTCCCTGTCAGGGCGAATTGAACACCGTCCTCGACCTCAATCTCGCCCCAGTAGTCCTCATCAAACGGTGCCTCGCCATCAACAACTATGTTCGGTCGAAACTTCCGAATATCCATCTTCTCGCCGGCAGGCAGCCTGCTGCTCACATCTTTCAAAGACGCCTCTGTTGCGATCAGATACGATGCGACGCAGGTAAACGTGAGCCAGTGAGGGTCTTCGCCGCTGGATGCAATGTAGCTCTTCATAGAGGACAGCCAGCCCTGGTTCAGCTTATTCCGAACATGTGGCGACATTGTTCCCAGTACCTGCCGTTTACCATCGCCTAAGTACACGAGGATGGCCTCGAAGCCGAAGCAGGAGCTGAACCATGAGTTGTGAGCCTCAGGCATACGATAGCCCGTGGTCGTGCTCTTGTACAGATCAACCTCTACAGTCTCAAGGCCAGATATTTCCGGTTCCAGCGGGATCTCGAGCGTTGTCTCCTGCGCTGGCGATGGCGGGGAGACTGGCTCCTCAGGGATTTGATACCTCACAATGATCTTTCCATCATTGATTTCCGGGACGAACAAAGCACAGGCTGGGTATCTAGCGACTTCAACTGGCTCGTGATGACCATCGTCGTGCACCCTCAGCAGCATATAGCGCCGGTCATACTGGACGCCCTGCCTGTCGAGCTTTGCCCTTTGTAACGCAATGCCTTTCAGCGACTTGATTGGGTAGACGTAAAGCTGACAAAGTCAATTTGAGTACCATGCGCTTTTCCGTTTCGCTTGTAAATGCTCACCTGTGTGATTTTCATGGTGTCTCATCAAAATACTATGTAGGTGAGACAGAGAGTAAGATAAAAACTCTCCGTCCTGCTACTCCTCACGATCGGCAGGTAGCTTGATCACCTCGGGCTTACATAAGACTCAAGGACAAACCGCCCGACTTTATCCAACAAGCTCGGGCAAAAGACACTACTCGTTTACCTGCTGCCTGACCGTTCCGTATCCATCTTAGCATGTTCTTCTCTCAGCACAGGTTAATTCAAGACTTGACCAACTTGTCCAAAGCATGAGATAGATCTTTGTCTGGTACTTGAGAACCTTGCAATTACTACTGTAGTTGACATTCATAGATTGGCGATGGCGTTTGGTACAAGCTATCTATTCCAATCCAGCCTGTATATACCGCATGTGACTTTGTGCTTATTACAAATGTATGAAGAATATCTGACCTGCTAGCCCACCTAGCAGTGGCCCTCATGAATTGGTAACCCATGTTGAATGGGCCCCAAGCAATACCATTTTTTGAGGACTCATCAAGGACTCGATGACATAAATGTTCAGAAGAGATAAAATATTTTGAGAAACCGACTAGAGAACGATGACGGTAGCAACCTTGCGCGTTTATTTTCATTCTCGCAATTCATAGGAAAATTCAGTACAAGACTCGGATCTACACCATCGACGTTGCTCAGCGCGTCGGAAACCCCAAGACAAGATCAATGACAGTCTTCTTTTGGTGCGACCTGTGGCGAAGAGGTGTGTGGTAGTTCTGGAGAGCTGCTGCCCTCTGCCTCTTGCTTTTGAATGCCCCACCGAGGGTCCTTTGCAATGGTCTCTTCTGACCTATTGAGCAATAAGCCAACAGCGAGCGGACCAAGGATAGTATTCAGGACAATAGCCCAGATTGCGATAAGGAACGCCTCCTCGGACAGAAAAGAGGTGTCATTCAGACCGATTTGGATGATGAGCAATCCGATCTCACCCCTAGCAACCATTGCCATGCCCAAGAGCGTTGCAGGAGCCCAATTGCTTGAGGCTTGCTTGCACTGTGAGACCGAAGATCTCTGAGAGAGAAGATCCCACATTGGGATGGAGAGACCGACGACACCCTGCAGTTCTCGTCAGTTTCGTTGCATGGACCTAATATTTAAGGATGAAAAAAATATTTTGTGTCATAATTACCTTTCCAATCATCATCAGCAGGGAGAGCACGATACCACGCCAGACAACAGTACCAGTCCACAATCTCTTGAAGGGTATAGCAAATCCGATGCTGGCAAAGAAAAGCGGCTCCAGTAGGAAGGTTTGTGGACCTGATATGAAAGTCTCGAAAGTCTCATGGAAAGCAGGCGCTGCCATTAACCCGTCGCCCTCGCTCTGGACGGCTTCAGCGGACTTGTCTGGAAGGGTACTTAAAAACGTGCCCGCTAAGAAAGCCCCAAACAAGAGAGAAGCACCAGCGTAGGCGCAAACGACGAGATGGGCCGCAAGAACGAATAACATGACGCAGATCGTGGCTCGGTGGCCCCAAAAGGCCACACGCCGCTCTATGAAACGCCGGTACAGAGGACCGGCAGCGAACTTGGCCAGCAGGGGCGACACGGCTCCGATTGCGAAGCTTGCGACGATCGGTCTTCCCACAATCCAGCCAATGCTCCCGCCTCCACCTTCGCCGATGCCTCCAAGGTTTGATATGACGCTGACCATGATCAAGCCAACGACATCGTCAAAGAGCGCGGCAGATATCAGGACCGTGCCAACTTTGGTATGTGTGAAGTCGACACAGGCCGAGCTGCTAATGACCACAAAGGTTGTCCCGACAGAAGTTGTGGAGAGAGCGGCACCGGTGATAAAAGTCCCCAAAGCTCCATATTTGAACCCAAGGTAGAGAAGCAGATAGCAAAGAGCGATCGGCGTGATAATTCCTATGGCCGCAGCTGCGGTGCTGAGGAAGAAGTTGGCCTTCAAGAGGTCCAGTCTGATTGTCAGACCTCCTTCGAAGATGATGAGAATCAGACCGATATAGCCCAAAGCCATAAATGTCTCCTGCCACGCAGCATCCAAGATATTGCCAACAGGTGTGCCGTAGAGAATGCCGATCAGAATCTGGCCGATGAGGCCAGCGCGGATGGTCTTATTGAAGACCCATCCCACCGATGACAGAAAGAAGAAGAATGAGATCAAGACCAGAAGACTGGAAATATCTGGCTCATGGTATTGAAGGAAGCCAGCGGTGGCAGTAGCCATGATGCCTTAACCGGACGGAGGGCCTGGGCAGGGTCTCTTGACACCGGCGCCTGCAGGCGGATATTACAGCCGCAGTATTGCCTGGCGGCAGAACAACCCAGTAGAGATCTATGGATGGTGTCAGAGGCGAGGCTCTGCATATAAGTGGGTATATTTGAAAGCGCTGAGCTCAATATGACCATCAGCTGGCTCTGTGCAGTCCAACGACTTGTCAAGGAGCGGCCCGGCGTTTGTGTCTGTCACGCCGAAAGTTGCGTGAGGTAGTGTCGGCTGTGCAAGACTCCATCGAGGCACAGAGTGACGATATACCTTGTTAGGTTATGTGGTTGCTTGTTGGATATGAAGTGACACTGTCGTGCGTTTGTGGATTTGCTGCGCTGTGACTTCGTCGCGATATTTGATTAAGTGAACAATTGAAGTTGGCAGTTTTGGTTGGAATGACGACGATGAGTTACTTACCGCCGCTTGGACAGTAGGCGAGGGCCGCCTGAAGGACCCACAGTAGAGTGCCGCCTTCAGAGGGCACGGAGGACCTCGTCCTACTTGGACTTCGGCGCTTAGAACTTGGCATTACCACCACTTTGGCACATTCGCTCACTTAAAGGGGCTGGATTGTTTACACTGTGGCTTGTCGACTTCAAACTACGCTTACGATAGCCAGCTAAGACAACGCACAAAGAGAATCAATCCAGAACCCTCTGAGGATCGCTTCTATCAAATTATGACTGAGATGACGACTCTTGGCCCGCTTGAAAGTTGGCTGGCCGAGTCTGGAGTGCCCCCAGGTGCCAGGCTTTGCGCGCAAGCAAACTTTACCCGCAGTCAATTACAGTCAACGAGCTTCGCATGAGTGCATCCATATGCTCGCTACTTTCGTAATTCCTGGTGACATCTAACCACACATTACAAGGAGTTTCAGATATATCTGGCAGTGTCTCGAAAAGGACAGTAAGATATTGAGATTGTGCGAGGCAGCACGCCGATTGACTCCAGCAACACCACGATGGCGACACTGTTCGAGCACAGGTTGACGTTCGCGAACTCATGTGTAATGGCGGCTGGGGCGGCTGACTTGTACCTGGCATCAGTGCATTGGATGCATGCAATGCATTCACTGGCGCGATGATATATTTTATCTGTATGGTTCGCATTTCCTCGCATATAGATGACCAGGTAGTCAAATATTTGGAACTGTGTTAAAGGCACAAAAAACCAGTCTCGCTCATGGCATGGCTTGAGAATGGAGGGCCGACCAACCTGCCTGGTGGATGACCCTCTCGACATGGACCCTCCTTCTTCTTGTACGCATCTCGAGCAGACTAAATTAGTTGCATTCGCTGCGCCCATATTATGAGGGATTAAAATTCACTTCAGACAGCTATGATGTCCAAATCGACATATCAAGGAAAGACACAATCCTACTGATAGAGCACCGTCTTCACTTGTCGGACGTCCATAGGGTAAGGGTTCTTCGCGTAGAAGGGAGGGGTGCATCTCAAGCATCTTGCTCACCGCGCCAGCTTTCTTCCGTCCACCTCTGTGTTCAATTGAACGACCGGAGCTTCTGATGCCCAGGTTCAAAGATTCGACTGTCCGTCTAGGTATAACATGAGTGACGACGGTGTAGAGACCACTTCGATAGCATGTGAGCCGTGCAGGCATAAGAAATGCAAGGTCGGTGTTGTCTTTCCCCGGCTCACGTAGCAGCCATGTAAATACATGGCGTGCCATGCCCAGAGGTCGCTGACGATCGGAACCATCCCGGCAGTGTGATCGCAAGCTGTAAGGACCTTTGACGATTCGCATAGCGAGTCCTCAGGCGCTGACCTGTGTCCGCAGACCCACATGCACACAATGCGCCGGTGCAACGGCGAATTGTCACTATCCAGAGAAGAACAGGAGGTGGGACTGCCCGCGCCTTCACTTACTCTTCGGGTTCCCAGCCTTTTCAATCCTGAAGATAACTAATAGCGAGTCACAACAGGGGCATACCAGCTGGATACGTCAATGCTCTAGAGAAGCGGCTTGCCGAGACAGAAATGGCACTATTCTTCACATTAGCTGAGTCAAATGCTGGGGCTGGAATCCGCAGGGACGCGACACAAGGGCTTGCCATGAGGCCATCCGTGCTCTCTAGGTCCACTCCCACAACGCAGCAGGAGAAGGCAGAACTGATGGATCTTTGGAGCAAGAGCCCGCTGGGAGAGCGCGCCCAGTTAGAAGCATGGTTCGAGACGAACCGAGCGGAGGGCATGCTTCCAGTCAGCAGGGAGTTTGGCCAGAATCGCGCCTTGAGAGAAGTTGATGCCGTTGCTCCCGTCACATCTCCAACCGAGGGCCAACCCAACGTTGCCAACGTTGCCAGCTTTTCAGCCGAGGAACAGGGTAACAACCGGCTGGGCGGCCCAGTCTCTCCGCCAGCAGGTAATGGGAAACTTCGTCACTCGAATTCGCCGCACTTAAGCACGCGTCCCCAACGAGCCACCCGTCTTTCAAGGCACTCTCCCCTCAGCCGAGGGAGTTTGACTTCTGTGGCGAGTCTGCCTCAGACTAGTAGGGCAAGTAGGTTCGCCAATGATAATAAAAAGCTGTACTTTTGATCGTGATTCATATTCGATCTCACTTGAGCCATGTAAATTCGTGCGAATTTGTGTGAGAATTCCCATGCGGGCCAGTTGATGTACGTAGTGAAACCAGATCAGCCCAGTCATTCGAAGCTCGGGTGTTCCGAGGGGCGGCGGTAGCTCCTGGTTACCTAAGTACCTAGGTACAGTGGGTACCTAGCGCTATTTAGTACGGGGAACCTCTAGTGCTGAGCTGCCCAACTAATTCAGGAGCTGTACCCCTAACTCGTGGAATGTTTAAGGGCCGTAGGCGGTACAGGCCAGAACCTCTAGGCTTTGGAAATCGTGCGCCTCTGTCAGGCTCCTTCAACTCCAGGTTATCGGCGCAATCTCATCCCCGATCCTTACCACTCTGACCGAGCCCATGTCGGAATGGGCGACTTCCAGACACAATGAGTGTGTCTGCAAGCCCCGAAAATTACGAGGGCGACAGGTCCCCGACAGAGCCACGTTCTCCCACCGAGCGCGCCAGCAAACGGAGACGCACCGCCTCCTTCCGCCACCATGAGAACCAGGAGACCGGCTTGATGAGAGACGGCGGCGACCCGGGCCTGCCTCGATTTGTGGGTAGCAGCAGTGGGATCCATTTCGTGCGGACAGTCTACGGCATTCTCTCGCGCAGCAGTGGCCAGCAACTCAATGTTTCCCAGCTGGTGCCGGGCGAGGACGACCAGCTTGATGATGCTCGCGAGCCTGGCGGGACGAACCCGGCCACTCCGGGGACTGGCGCTCGTGCTCCATTGTGGCGATCGGACGAGGTCATACCAAGTGGGAACCCCGTGGTCTCGAATGTCACTTTTGAGGCCTTGATAGCTTGGACAAAGAGCTATTTCGAGATCTGGCATCCGGTCTTCCCTTTCCTTCACGGCCCCGAGGTAATTGAGATCCTGGAGCAGGTCGCCAACAACGGCCTCGAGACTATTTCGGCCCAAGATTCGGCTATAGTGAGAGCAATCATTTCTATATCTTTGGCAGATTCCCGTCAGCTAGGCACTGCCAATGCTGCAGGCCATGGGCCGGTTCCTCTGGACCTCCTTTTCTACAGTCTCGATCATGTAGCATCATCTCTTCACTTCATTCTAGGGACTCCAGCATCACTTAAGAACATGCAGGCCGCCCTCTGCGTCGAGCTCTTCCTAGTGTCCATGCTCAAATTCAATATGGCCTCCAGGGTAGGCGGCGTAGTCGTTAGAATGGCGTACCATTTAGGCCTGCATAGGTGCCCGAGGCGGTACCAGAATTTCAACTCGCACGAGGTATCTATGAGAAAGCGGATATGGTGGTCTTTCTATTGCTTAGAAAGACTGGTATGCCAGGCTCTTGGCCTTCCGCTCGACGTTCAAGATGACGATGTTGACGTTTGCTTGTCCCAAGATGTCGAGTATCATCAAAGTGGAGAGGGTGAAGATGAGTTGGACAAGGACGAGTCACAAGGCATGTCAAATCAGCACCCCAGTGACCTCCTGTTCGGTGGCTTACATTGTAAATGGTTTCAAGATCAGTTGCAGCTCCTCACACTCTTGTCAAAGCATGCGCAAATTCGAGGCATGATTCTTGAGCTCCGCCACAAGAGCTTGCACGTCAGGCAAGATACCCTGGACCGATCACTACACGTTCAATCGAAGCTTGCGAGATGGACAAACGATGTACACGACGCTTTCACGGGTGACCATACGGATGATGAGGGCCAACAGGGACAGCCTTCGGCGGGACAGCCTGACAGTGAGAGCACTCACACCATCTACAACTCTTTACTATCGGTCCTACAGCATGAGTCTACCATTGCGCTCAACAGACCACTTCTGGCCAAGATGCCTCGGACTTCTGCTTCCCAAGCAGCACTTGAGGCTTGCATTGGCGCTTCGAGAGCGATTCTTGAGACGATTGGGAATCAGCAATCGAGCCACGCAGGCCCGGCGTCTTCAGCAGCGGTGATGGTTTGGCCTCTCCTGACATGGTCGGTCTGGATGAGCTGTTTTATTCTCAGTTACGCTGCACTCGAAGGCGTCACGAGTATCTCGTCTGCACTAAGGTAAGTTTTCTCCGTTTCTCGAAGTGTTGGATTTGTGTGTTTAGAAAGGCATCTCCCGCTGATCATCTCCATTGCACAGATATGCCAGGCGGACGCTTCGCATCCTTGGCCAGCTTTCGAAGCGAGGTACATTATGGCCCGATTCGTGTGCTCAGGCAGTAGAGCACTTGATCAATGCTTTAGAGCAGAGGAAGTCAAAACCAGATGCTGTGTCTGGTACTGCAGAGAAGCCATCTGCCACCGACTCGCATTTTGCATTGGAACGCTCGACACGAGCCTCTGATAGGGTTCATGGCAACACGGCCGGCGACATCACTCGAGAGGGCCAACATAATAATGATACTCAAAGTACGCCAGGAAGACAGACAAGGGCACAAAGACAGCGTGTCAGCACAACATATCATCCCAACAGGCTCGGCCATGGCCCAAGACCCGTCGAGGCCACCCGAGTGTAAGTACCAGACCTATACATGATACCCTTATACCAACACTTTTCTTATTGTGCATCGTCTCAACACTACCACTTTCCCCACGTCCTCTGATTGTATGAACAGCTCTCCCTTGGTTTCCCAACAGTCAGAAGCTACGGAAACATACGGCATCATGCCAGCCTCAACAGGATGGAACCAGGGAGTGACTACGACTCCATACTTGATGCCCGAAGAAGCCAGCGCCTTCATGAATTTGAGCGAACAGGACTGGTGGGATCCTCTTGGCGCATTGGACTTTTCAAATTTCGCACAAGCTGGTAGCGCAGACTCCACTACAGGATTCGGATTCTACTAAAAATCTATATTTGATCTTTGAAACCATGTGTTGCCATGGAAGTATGGTTCCCTTCAGAGGCGTCTCACCGAAATTTGGGAGTGCCTTACTTCTTGCCGTATAAGCTCTCGATCTCGTCGCACACCGCAGCGGTCACATCTGCCGTCTTCGCACTGCCGCCGAGGTCAGCGGTGACGACTCCCTTCTCACAGACACGCTCCACGGCGTCCAACAACTTCGTGCTTGCGTCCTTCTCGCCGATCCAAGCCAGCATCTCAGCGCTCGTCCAGAATGTGGCCACAGGATTCGAGATGCCCTTTCCGGTAATGTCAAACGCAGAGCCGTGGATGGGCTCGAACATGCTCGGGTTTTGGCGTGTCGGGTCCAGATTTGATGTTGGTGCAATCCCTATGGAGCCTGCCAGTGCGGCTGCCAAGTCGGAGAGGATGTCTGCATGCTGCGTAAAGGTTAGCTGCGGGAATGGGCACTTGCCGACTGGAGCTCTACTCACCAGGTTTGTAGCTACAATGGTATCGAGCGATTCTGGCTTCAGAACCATCCTACAGGTCATGGCGTCAACCAACATCTTGTCGACGGTGACGTCGGGGAAGTCTTTTGCCACTGCTGCCGCGACCTCGTCCCAGAGCACCATGCCGTTCCGCTGGGCGTTGCTCTTTGTCACCACCGTGAGGAGCCTCCGGGGCCTGCTCTGCGCCGTCTCGAACGCGAACCTCATGATACGCTCTACGCCATGGCGGGTGAACATGGCCACTTCGGTGGCGGTCTCCCAGGGCTGCCCGCGGTGGCTACGACCACCCTGCCCTGCATATTCGCCCTCTGAGTTCTCGCGGACAATGACCCAGTCGAGATCACCCGTGTTGCAGTTCCGGAGGGGCGACTGGGTTCCTCGGAAGACCTTGGTCGGCCTCACGTTGGCGTACTGCTGGAACGGTTGGCAGATTGCCAGGCGCAGGCCCCAGAGCGAAATGTGGTCGGGAACATCTCCAGGATTGTAAGCAAGAGCTCACGCATGCCTCCGTGCTGGGGTACACAGAGGGTTCGATTCCGTGGTTTTCGGCACTTACCTGGGGCCCCAACGGCGCCAAACAAGATAGCGTCGTGTTTCTTGAGCTCGTCGAGTCCGCCATCGGGGATGTACTTCCCGGTCCGCTTGTACGTGTCCGAGCTCCAGTCGAAGTGGGTGAAGTCGATGTCGAAAGACCCCAGCGTCTCGGACAGGGTCTTCAAGACTGTGATGGCGGCATCAATGACCTCGGGACCGATCCCGTCCTTTGTCCTCGTCAGAACGATCTCTCGCACGTGGGTGGGACAACCGACCCAGGTACTTACCGCTGGGATGGAGGCGATGCTGTAGCTTTTTGACGCTGAGGCGGCTGAAGGAGACATGGCTTTAATTTGCACAGTATTTCTTAGAACAATTTTGTATACACGATCTTCGAAGATATCCCGTTAGCACTGCATTCCTACATATATATCTATACATCGCCGGTCCTTGAGCCGGAAGTGGGATGTGTTGACGGACGACGGCGGGTCCTGTTCCGGCTGCGGGCGGGCAAAGGAAACACCGTGAGGGGTCCAGTCTACTGGCCGCGGCATTGCGACCTCCCGCCTCCAACCGGTCGGCAAGTGCGACAACAATCGCACATTTGATAGTTCTGCAATAACACTCATTGCCTCGCGCGGATTTATTAGAAAATCTCTCTCATCGAACCGACGTCAAAATTGTTCCAGATCCCACCGCGAAGACGAGGTTAAAGGGGCACTCCACGAAAACATCCGCGCAAGATCAACTGTGCACGAGCCGAAGGATCGCATGCATCATGGACAACCCAGGCCATGCATGCATTTACAAGCTTGAAACCCTCCAGAATACGGTCGACACAACCTGTGCAAGAATGCCAACCCACCAGAGCAGACCAGATCGTGGACAGCACTCGAACAAGGTCAGAAGAGAGGGGCATGAGAGAGGGGCACTGTATGAGGAGCACTCGGAGACTAATAAGCGTCTGACAATGATCTCAGACGACAGCTATCTACCGTGCCCGCGTATTCACATGCAGCACTGCAGGTTGCGCTAAACAGCCGATTCGTTAGACCATCATGCAGCTCCTGCATCCGGTCATCCTGTCTGCAGGGCTGCCCGGGTCTCGCTGCAGCCCACAATTGACAGACACAGCTCCAGATGTCTGCGGCAAGGGCGGGCGGGGTTCTAGAAGCTCTCACTCCCACTGGTCGCCGCCGCGCTCAATTGACTGTCGCACAGCATGACAGCCAGATGGCCATGCAGGTGCGGTATTAACCGCGACCATCATCAACTCGGCTATCGCCACCTTTCTCCGAGTCGCACAAAACGTGCTAAAAGCATCATCTGGGTGGACGCTACCAATGCCAAGGGCTAGAAAGGACCCGAGACCAGCAGAGAGCTATCGAGTGTTGTGCCACCACGCTGTACATAGTGTAGTGTACCTCTGTATCTAGTGTAAGCCATTCCGCTTCTGCATGACGCCCCGGAACTCTATCTACCCCCCCCCCCCCAGTTCTGCCCATGACAGCTCCCGTCTCCTCTACTAGCACCACAGTGGGGTCATCCGGGTGGGAATCCTCTGCTCGGAGCGTCGCCCCGACCGCCAGTCGCAACGAGTGATGGCCCTCTTTTTAATAAATGTAGTAATAAATGTAGTCTGCATAAGTAGACTACTTGACCCAGGCGTGACCCTGGGGAACCCCCCCCCCCTCCGATCTGGTTTCCACTGCCGACAACTGCTCGTTCCTGAGAGCTTTGTATGCAGACTCTCAATCAGTCTCGCCGATTCACCAACAATGGCGAGCAGTGAGCCTCCTGAGGATGTACCCGGTGCAAGTGCATCAGCCCCTCCAGCCCAGCAGCCTTCGCCACCCGCTGCTTCTCCGCCCGCGCAGGCCCCCGCCACGGCCGAGACGGGCGACGCGGGCCAGACCACCACGGGCTTACTGCCCCCCACCCACTGGACAGAGCTCGCTGAACAGGTGGGTGTCATCAAGCTCACCCTTTGGGAACACAGAGAGGGGGGTGTGTGTGTGTATGCGTGGCGGCTGAGATTAGGTTACAGCAAAATCTCAACGACGACAACGATTCCGCATTCGGAGACACGGCCAGCTCGACAGACTCGATCACCTCGAGCATCCTCGAGTACAGGACCATCCACGGCCGGACATACCACAGCGACCATGTGGGCGACAGTGCGCAGTACTGGTGCGATCGTCCTGTTCTGTCCCGTTCACTCTGAAATCCTCCCAACCGAAACCCTCCCAACCGACACCTGGCAACTGACCATATCTGAACCTGAAGGGGCTCCAACGATGAGATGCAGAATGAGGCTATGGACATCAAGTGAGCAATCTCGATCAGCAGGTGTAGGGAGCATTCCTCGGCTGATCATCGTGCCAACCAGCCATCATTTCTTGAGCCTATGCGCCGACAATAAGCTCTACTTCGCCCCAATAGGAGACAACGTCCAGGTACGGCCCGGACCGCCGCTGCAGGACGGTGGACTGGCGCGCTGATTCCCCGAGCAGAAAGTACTCGATGTCGGCACGGGAACAGGATTGTGGGCAATGTACGCAGAGTGCTAATCTCCGGCCTCCGCATCGCTGACTGAATCACGGCTCACACGCGCGCACACAGAGATTTCGCCGACGACCATCCCGGGGCAAACGTTATCGGTACCGACATCTCACCGATCCAGCCCAAGTGGGTGCCTCCCAATCTGAAGTTGTGAGTTCTTCCGGTAGCCGTTTGGGAACTGACTGGCTTGCGAACGTGCGCCCTAATCAATTTCCACCTCAGCGAGATCGAGGACTGCACGTCGGAATGGACATTCCACCCCAACGACTTCGACTACATCCACATGCGCTACCTCGTCGGCAGCATCGTCGACTGGCCCAGACTGTTCAAGGAGGCGTACGCCGCGCTGAAACCGGGCGCCTGGCTGGAGAGCTTCGAGGGCTCGCCCCACATGGTCAGCGACGACGGCTCGGTCCCCGAAAAGTCCGCCATCTCGCAGTGGGGCAAGTTCTTCGAGGAGGGCGGCAAGACCATCGGGCGGTCCTTCCTGGTCGTTGACCAAGGGATCCAGAGGAAGGCCATGGAAGAGGCTGGGTTCGTCGACATCCAGGAATGGGAGTTCAAGGTGGGCAAGCCGGTTGTCCCCGAGGAGTTGCGACAGCAACCTCGGGAGTCTGCAGCGAACAGAGACTGACAGGTTGTATCCCAGGCTCCGGTTGGCGGCTGGCCACGCGACAAGCGACTCAAGGAGATAGGACACTGGGCGCAGACCGCTCTCGAGTCCGACATTGAGGGCTACGTGCTTTTCATCGCCAACGTCATAGTCGGCTGGAGCAGGGAGGAGATTCTGGTGTACATTGCCCAGTTGAGAAGGGAAATTCGCATGAGCAAGCACCACACATACTTCAAGGTGAAGGCGGTCTGGGGCCGCAAACCAACATAGCCGTGTTTGCTTTTCGACAATCGTATATAAGCTTGGGTGGCGTTCCCTATTTGCGAAAACAGTATACCCAATGATAGCCCTGGATGAAGCAGGCCCAGGGTACGATGGATTACATACGAAACAAACTGATTAGCATTGAAGAATTGTTGTTCACCATAACCTTGAAACTCTTTTTTTTCTTCTTTGCCCCCGCATATGCGCCTGTACTTCCTGGCGGCTGTCTTCCTGCTTCTGATGATACCGCTTGCGTGTATTGTTTCTAATTAACTTCTCCTGCCTTTGGCTTTTCATCAAGTACAAAATTTTCGGAAAACCCTCTGAGCGCGTGAGGTGACTTTTCGCGAGCTTAGTACCACGGACGTCCTCAGATGGCAGCACAGTCCGCAGCTAGTATTGATTTGATTCTCAGCTCAAAGTCCCCTGCTTGCGCCTCCTGGCCGAAGAAACTGGTATCACATAAATTAGCGATCCCACCGGGACTAAGCCACCACGCGCCGCTACGTACCTGCGAATCATAATGCTAAACCTTTTGATATCCGCCAGGTTGAGGGGCGCCGTGTCGTTCTGCACCCTTCCACGGTACGTCGGGATCAAGTCCTCAAACATGACAGTGACCTCGTCATAGTCATCCGCAGCAGTGGCGCTCCTGGCCGGCAGCTGGAAATCGTGCTCCCAGCTTACAGACGCCTGCTCCACCCCGTTGACCGGCGGGACCACCGTGTCCTTGATGTTGACCGTGTACGTCTTGCCATCAGCAAAAGGCACCTCAAGGACAAGACGGTCGTACGCGGAGAGGTCCACACTTGGCCAGTCGTCGACAGTCCTCTGCGACGCAAACCCACTGCCGTTGAGAGCCGCGTAGTCGAGGGTGCCGAAGAAGCTGGCGATGGGGCTGTCGGACGGGTTCTCGGATGTGCCGGGGGCGATGATCTCCAGGCCTGACCGGCTCAGGCCACCGCGGACCGTGTCATCGGAGGCTACCCACTCGCTGGCGTCCCAGGGCTGGAAGAGAGGCAGGGTCGCGCCGCTCACTCCGGCTACGCGCAGGAGGAGCGCCGTGAGGCTGAACAGAGAACGACGCATGGCGGACCCGGTCAGCGTGACGAGTGTTGTTGTTGGTCGGAAGACTTGTTATTTGATGGCTTGCAAAGTGATTCCGCACTGGGCGTTATTGTACTGCATTGGACCAATTCCTCCTGAGCCCCAGATTGGATCCTCTTTCTAATTTTACTCCGCTGCCGAGAAACTTAGAAGCTTTTGTCATGATTCAAGAGGCCTGCCCATTCGGGTTTCCCAACCTCCCGCCGGCCATGCCGACCACACTGCACCTCCGTCAAGTTCGGGAACCCAGAGGCACTTCTCAATCGATATGTTTGATGGTCCCGCTTCGCTTCCTATTTGAAATTTGAGCGTTGACGCATCATGTGTCTGAATTTGGAGAAAGAGCCCTCATCAGTCAAAGTGCTGACTTGGTTGCCAAGAATCAAGTCGTGCCCTTTGTTTTTTTTTTTTTTTGTTCTTAGTCGAGACAAGCCAGCCGACGCCTGTAGCGGGCAGCTGGAATCTTGTCTCACACGTCGTGTGCCTGGGTTTCCGAATGTTGCGGGCATCGTGTTTGGGCACATGCACGCGTAACTAGCCGCGAGACAGCACTTGAGCCAAGCACGCCAATGGCTTACCCATCTAGAGTGGTCGATGCGCGCGATAATAATCACGGTCAACTCATATGGGCCTAAGGCTGCCTGCATCAGCAGCTCAGGAAAACGCCGCAAATGGCTGGCGTCGATTCCAGACCGGAGTCTCAGCACTTAGTGGCTTTTATTGATTTATAGTGCTGAGATCATAGCCTTGGTGAGGTCTTTGTGGCAGACGCTAATTCGGCGAGCAGCGATCATGATGACCTCAGCCTCAAATAGCAGAGGTAATCTGCAATACCTAAGTGTCAGCTGGGGCTGAAATACCAAGGGCACAGACAGCAGCTGGAAGCTATAAGACTCGAGAGATCAGCGGCACAGGGGAGGCTCGAGGACTTCTCAACAATAATCCGCCCTCCACGTTCTGCTTGTCTCACTCGTTATTACTATATCTCGGTCGTAACCGTTTAAACATCAACATCAACTTAGACCAAAATGATCCGCTCATGCCTGTCATTACTGGCTCTGTCTGCCATGGCCATGGCTGGTGGTCCTCGTCAGCCTAGTGCACCAGCTGCACCAGCCCTTACTTACCTCTTCACGGCCAATATCACAAGTGGCGCAACAATCTCCATCGGCTCAACCCCCTTGGGAGACCGTGTCTTCGAGCCTATTGTCGGAGGAGCCTTTTCTGGGCCGAAGCTTTCAGGTAAGACTCACATACAGGAGAGTAGCCACACTGTTCAGACCAATGTTCTCGTTGCAAATGCGCAGTTGAGCTAAAACCAATTTCTGCAGGTACTGTGGCCTCTGGCGGTGCCGATTTTGGTCTCATCGACGCCAACGGGGGGTTCAACCCAGACGTTGTCTACGTGCTGCAGACCAAAGACGGGGCCAACATCCTGGTGCGAGAGAGGGGCCACGCACCGAATCTGTTCCTCCTGTTCGAAACCGGCAGTGACAAATACGACTGGCTCAATTCGGTCGTTGCGTACGGACAGGGGATACAAAGCAAAGCTGGGGTATCGCTCAATGTTTGGCAGGTAAGTGTTTTCAATGTTCTTCTTCCAACAAACATCGGCCTGCCATGGTCTCTGAAGTGGTTGATGGACTGACACATCCAAGGTGGGCACCTCGAGTTAGTAGGGCTCCGTCGGCTGACCGCGACTTGTCACTGAGATTTCGCGAACGCGACATTAACATGTCCGTTGTGGTAGACTTCGTGTGAATATGAACCACCCGGGTAGTAACCTGATCACTCCTTGTGGTTATTTTGAGCAACGGCCTGCATGAAAGGAGAAAATACGTGCAGGAGAAGAGGATCGCTTTCTCCAGACCTTTCATAATACAATAATTCTGGAAACCATTTGCATGGCTGTCAAAGCGTTTCTTGCCTCGTATTGGATCGCTATCAGCGCGGTACTTATTGACGGCTTGCATGTGATCGATGTTCAGTCCAGCCTTTTTAGCATCAAATTCTTCATGACTGCAAAGTCCGCAGGTCATTTGTATTTTCTCTGTTCAAATTGCAACAGAGGACTTGGCTGGATTCACGGATGAGCGATGTCAGGAGCCGGATCTAGTACATCAATACCTATGGATGAGTGTCACTGGGGAAAAGCATACATGTGTAGAGAAAGGCATCTGATGGGGTTCCGTGCGTGTTTGACAGCACTGCGAAGACCTGAGGAAACGCTTTCTCAGTGTTGGCGGACAGCACGTGGGACGGATGAAAGGTGGCAGATACAACATAGCGCGTCTTGTACTTGTCTAGGTAGGCCTATAACGTTTTCTGGTCAAGAATGTGTACTTGCGGATGTGTTATCGAAAAGACGTCGACTCATCGTCCCCGGATGTAAAAGTGTGCGCCAACATTTGATCTAGATCCATATACATGAGTCGCTCTCGTTACTATAAACTTAATTTATTCTGTTCGAAGACCGAAGTCAAAATAGTGACCTTGTCAACTTCGCTTATGGCGTGATATCCGGAATACCCTCAACACACAATGTTTCAAGTGCGGTATAAACAGGCTGAAACAGGACCACGGACGCCTACAAGTGGGCCAAACGTTGACAATAGGCCGGGGAAAGCCGCACACTGTCCACGCCAGAAATAGAGTTCAGCAAATAGATGGGATGCCCTGGCTCTTGGAGAAGCTTTTACCGAAGTGTTGGGAGTGAACTTTGCTCTTCAACTAACTCTGAATCGCCAATGCTAACGGTGGCCGCCTCTGACAGCGCGCGGTCGAGGTGGCTGCCCAAGCTGCTGGGAGACTGATGTCCAGACTTGAGGCTTATCCCCTACCTGGCCGCCAATAGAGACCACGTGCTCAACAGCCGGTTAAAGCGCATCGTTTGTTTATCTGTCCGATCAGTCCCTAGGTTGTATTTGTATTTTGCGGGTCGGCGGTGCTGCTCTCCGCGATTTAGCCATGCATTGGCACGGGTGTCCCCGATGGGATGGAAGGAGTCAGGTGTGGCGGCCCTCGGACAGGACGGTGCTGACCGGTAATTAGGTAGCTCAATTTAGCTCCTCCCCTCACACCGCAAAATGGTTCGCCCGAGGCCAACCTTAATGCCAATGCTCGGGTCGCCCGCCTCCCGGGGCCCTCGAGCGTAGCGTGGGAAAAGAGTAGTTATCTGCTTAAAGGCGCGGTAGTTGTCATACCCACCCGGTACAAACGGGGCAAATACAGTATATAAGCCATACTATTAACTTTACACCTAAATATCTTAATACCTAGCCATTTATATCGATAAATAAAGCTATCGTTAGATTTAGATTAATTAAAAGTACCTATATATATTTTTTTTTAAAAGAAAATATATAGAATTAAAAGATATAACGATATTATTCTATATAAAGCCTCTTAAGTAATATCTCTATAATTCCCTTACCTACCCTTTATATTAAGGGGGGTTTAAGGCTAGGGTTTATTAACCGCTTACCCGTTTTAGCTATAATTAACTTTAAACTATATTAAACCTTTAATCGCTTATAATCGCTTTTATTAAGCCTATTAACCTTTATACCCTTTATAATAACACTATTATAAAATATAAAAAAATAGTAAACCCTTTTAAATATAAAGTTAAAAGACTTATAATTATATTTTTTTTAAACTAAATTTTATTTAACTATATTATATTTCTATAATTAGGCTTTATTTTTTTAATCTATTTAAATAAAAGGTAAACCTTTTTAAAAAAGCGTATTAAACGATTAATATCCCTATTTCCCTTTAGCTTATTTCTTTTTAGCTTATTATAAATCCTTACTTTATAGGCAATAAACTCCTTTATTTCTTTTAAATAAATCTTATATATCTTTAAGGTATTAATAAATATATCGATTTATTAGGATAAAAAAAGGTTCTTATCTTTATATTTCTTTACCTTAATAAAAAAATCTCTTATTTAAGTAAAGATTTACTCGTTATAAATAAAGTTTATTTCTATAGCTTATAAGTAAAGCTGTTAAATCTATATATCTAGATAATAAAATATAGTAGCCTTACTTAATTTAAAGGTCTTAAGCGTATATAAATAATAGTTTAAGCTTAACTAGCAGTTATCTCGGTTTCGCGCGGCAGGCTAAATAATTGCTTTCGAGTGGTCTTATAAAATAAGGTTATAATAATCGCTTAGTTTCGCTAAATAAGTATATATTTAAGCAGAGCTAAAACCTTTAAAGTAATAATAGCTTTTTAACATTACTTATTTTAAGCAACTTATATTTATACTTAAGTTATATAGCGATAACACTTTTATATACTAATAGTGCTTAACAGCATTAGACTAGGTTACTTGCGGCCCGCAATAGCTTTAACCTCGATAAACCGGTTTATATTAAAGCTAATAGCTTATTAATAGCACCGGCATAAATAAACTAGGCGCGGCTTAACGCTATAGCTATTAGCGCAAAATAACGGCTTTTAATTATAGATAGGCTTATAAAAGCAGATTAATAAGTTATTATAAAAAGTTTTATATAATAAAATCTATTATATTAATTTAAAAGATATATTATACCTTATTCTTCTTAAATACTTATTATTATTTTAGCTTAATAAAGAAACTTAAATAAATAAAATAATCGATAAAAATAGCAGAAATCTAATTAATTAATTAAATATTTAATATTTTTATTATTAAAAATATCGGTTTTATACTTTTCCTTATTAAAATTAACTCTTTATATAATAAATAGCTAATTTTTTTATATAAAGCTAACTTATTTTAAAGTTTATTAAAAAACTTATATTTATATTTATACCCTTACTTATTATATAATATATAAGCTTATAATACCTTTAATAATAATAAATAATTAATTTATTTAAAAATATTTATAATTTTCTATTAAGCTTATAATTCCTTACTATTTTTATAATAATTATTAATTTAATAGCTAGGAAAACTTTATTTAAATATATTTAAGCCGATATATTAATAATATATAATTAATATTATACCTTTTAAGTAATAATTTCCCTATAAATCGTTATAAGTAAAAAAACCTTTCTTACTATATATTTTACACTTATTTTATTATACTTATAGCTATACTTAAGCTTTTTAGCACTATTTATAGCTAATAATAGCTATACCCTTTTTATTTTTAAGCTAATTAACTTTAAAGATTTATTTAAAAATAATATCGAGAATTTTTAAAATAACCGCTATAAATATAAGGTTTTTTTAAAAATAAAGTATACCTTTTTATAACGCTTTAGCTTAAACCTTAAATATATATTAGCCGGCCGGGTTAATAATATTTTTAATATATAGATTTTAAATAACTTATTATCCGAAAGGGCTAATAATCTTAATAAGGATATTATTAAATTTAATAATAATAAGGCTAATAAATATTTCTGCCGAAATAACTATTTAAAGCTATAATAAAATTATATTTATTTAAACTTTAATACTTATAATAAGGTTAATAAGCCGGCTATTAATATTAATATTAATATTAATACTAATAATAACTTTAATAAAACACCTTTTTCTTATAACCTTTATATAAATAATATTATTTAACGTTTATTATATCCCGAGCTAAATTAACTAGCTGCTATTACTTTACTTTTATTTAAGCTAAATAAAGTTAATAAGGCTAGGGCTAAACTTAAAAATATTTATAAGCCTTAACTATATAGCTTTAATAGCTAGCCCTTTAATAAAATATTATTTATAAACTTTAATTTAAGAATATACTTTAATATTACTAATTTATAAGAAATCGATATTTTTTTTAAGTTTTTTCTTTTATCTTTAATAAAAACCTTAGCTTAATATATTAATATATACTTTTATTTTATTTAAAACTTAAATATATAAAAAGAAAACTTATACTTTTAATAATAATATAATACTTATACCGTTAAGTTATATATTTTCTTAAATATTATTATTTATTTAAGCTTTTACTTTAAAGATAAAATTAATTAATTTTAAGCTAAATTATTATATTTTTATTTAACTTACCCCTTAAGGCGCTATATAGCCTATAACCGCTTTTAGCTACTTTTTTAGTTTTTCTATATATAATACTTAATATTATAATAAAATATTAATTTATTTATAAGGGTTAATTACTTAATAATATAAATTTAAATTATTAGTTAATAACTATAATAGCCTAGTATATTATTTATAATTAATAAAGCTATTTATAAATTCTTTAACTATAGTTAATATAAGCTATAATTTTCTTATAAGCTTATTAAGGTTAGCTTTAAAGTATTTTATTTAAGTTAATATAAATATATATTTAACTTTACCTTTATTAATTAAGGCTTATATATTATTAATATACCTAATAAGTATTATTTAAGTTAGCTAAAATATATTATTAATATAGTATTAACTTAATATTATATATAATAGCTTTATAAAGCTTTATTTAAGTTATTGCTAAGCTATTTATAATATTATTTATTTATTAATAACTTTTTTTTTATATAGCTTTTTATAAATTCCTTTTATAAGATTAATATTACTATATTTAATACTATATAAGTTAATTTAATAAGTATTTTTATTTACTTTATCTATATTAAAAAAGTATAAAATAATATACTATAAAGTAAAACCCTTTTAATGCTTACTTTTAACTATAAATCTATAGAGATTATATAAAAAATAGCGCTATAATTCTCCTTATTAGTAATATTTTCTTTAGCTTTAAAAAGCCTATAATTAAATAACGGAAAATAGGTTAAGCTTTTATTATAAAGAAAAAAAAGCTTTCCCTTTATATTACTTTTAGCAATTAAATAAAGACATTATTATTTATTTTTTTAATTATCGATATATATAACTAATAGATAAATAATATAAATATTGCTAATTATTATAAGTTACTTAGCTAAATTAATAGATATTAGTTTTATTATAAGCTAGCTTAAGCTATTATTTTTAACTTTTTATTTAATATTATTATTATTAATTATACTCTTTTTATTTATAAAATTAAGTAAAACTTTTAGCCCGTTAATAAAAAGCTATAATATATATAAAGTAACTTTAAAAAAGCATTATTTAAATAATTAATAGCTAAATTTTATATTTAAGATATATAGTAATATAAGTTTATTATAAATTAAATTAAGTAAGATAGCCCTTAAACGCTTAAGCTAATAATAATTAATCCCTTTATAAATTATACTTTATTATATTAAGGGTATTATAGCTATATAATATATAAAGTATATAATTTATAATTTCGATAAGTTATTAATTAATTATATAATTATTAATAATAAAAACGGTATATAAAATAATATTATAATAAATATATTAATAGCTGGGGTAACCTTATATTATTTTACTTTAATAAAGATTATTTTATATTATAGTATTTAGCTATTAATATTAATTTTAGCTTTATTATTAATATAAACTTAAATTTCTTATCTATAATTATTAATAATATTAAGAAAAATAATTATTTTAAGCCGATTATATTAACCTTTTAACGGTAATAGCTAGAGTATTAAAAATATAAATAATATAAAATATAAATATAAATATAAATATAAATATAAAAAATAATATAAATATAAATATAAATATAAATATATAAAATATAAATAATATAAATATAAATATAGTATTTTA